>JAYXIM010017499.1:0-52156 GCA_037575425.1 Anastrepha fraterculus
AACAAAAAAAAATTCAGTAGGGACTAAAAAAAAATTTGAAAAACTTTACAGTTTGTTTCTAATTTGTAATATTTATAGCGACAAGAATATTATTTTTTGTTTAAATGAACAAAAATATGCACACAAAAAAATACCCAAAAAATAACACAAAGCTACCTAAAAACACAAAACTAAAACAAAAAAAGGTAAAACAAACAAAACAAATACCAAAAAAAAAAAAAAAAAAAAAGCAGTAACTAAAGAACAACAAACTATTTAACATTTCAAAAATAAAAACGAAAAAGACAAATCAGCCTCAACACAAAAAACAAAAAATACACCAAAAACAGCAACAAAAAAACGAAAACTACCTGAAAATACCAAAATAAAAATTAAAAAGACAAAACAAATACTAAATAGACTAAAAACTACCTACAAATACAAATAAAAAAACCAAAACGGCAAAACAGACAAAACAAACACCTAAAACATAGCACAAAAAAAAAAAAACCAGCAACGCATACAAAAATGAAAACAAAAAAAGGCAAAACAAATACCAAAATCAAAAATATACAACAAAAAGTAGTAACCAAAAGCAACAATAACTACCTAAAAATACAAAAATAAGAACGCAAAAGGCAAAACACCCGTAACAAAAAAAAGCAAACAAAACATACAAAAAATAAATAAAATTAAAAAAAATACAAACCAAAAAATTTAGAAAAATACAAAACAAAATTAAAAAAAATACAAAAAAATATATATACAAAAAGTAACAAAAATTATCTCAAAATACATAAATAAAAACAAAAAAGACAAAACAAATACATAAAAAAAAACAAAAAAAAATAATAAAAAAAATACAAAAAGTAACAAAAATTATCTCAAAATACATAAATAAAAACAAAAAAGACAAAACAAATACCTAAAAAATAACAAAACTAAAAAAAGAAAACGAAAAAATACAAAAACCACAAAAAAAATAACAAAACAAAAAAAAAGAAACAAAACAGAAAAAATACAAAAACCACAAAAAAATACAAAAACAAAAAAGTACAAAAACAAAAAAAAAAGCAGCAACATAAAAACTACTTAAAAGTTCTAATATAAAAGCAAAAACCCGAAACAACAAATACCACCAAAAATATTTTTTTAACACTTTTGCATTATATGGTTTGTGCCGTAGTATGAAATATATTTTTAAAACAAAAACAGTGGGTGCTTTTGATTTTGCAACGGGCACCCCGTAGATATACGAATTAATAATGGTTAGGGCAAGTATACCACATCGTAACTTACATATATGTACCCACAAGATTGGACCGTGAGTGATTTACTTGTAACTCGTAAGCGCCTCTCTGTCCCAAAATGTCCTTTGGAGGGTTGAAAGCCTAAAAATTAAGCAACATTTTCGGGAACTTTAAATAAAATTCGCGGAGGGAAAGAAGGGTGAAAATGATGGAGTTTTTTCTTGACTTTGTTTTAAGAAAATGTTTTGTTTTTAAATCAATTACTACATTATTTAAAAGATCCGATTCGAATTTCTGCATAAAAACCATCCAAACTTTTTTTAATAGAGTAATCCTATATTTATTTTATTTATGTATACTGAAATGAGTAAACAATAGTCAGGAACTAAAAAATTGTATAAAACTAATTTCTGGGTAACTTTTTTTCAGAAAATCCCTTTTACATTAGGCCTCTTCTATTCGACTCTTATCTGCTCGCTATCTCTCTGCTCGGCTCACTTGAGCAAGATTCGCTGCTAACGAGTATGGTTATACCTCATAAAACTGGTATAATTTACTAACTAACAAACAAATGTGGTTTGAGGCAGCTCTATTTTAGCGTTGCCAAGATATGTTTATTTATACCAGTTGCTTCCTATTTATTCGCCACTTGCTAATAGGCCTGTCACAATGGGTACGTTGCGGCAATGAATTTGACTGACAGCCAAATAGATTATGTGTATTTGAATCGAAGGCGCTGCGTACGTGCTGTACGCCATGTCGGAATGTAAAAAACTGGCAACTTTCCATTTTTGCCGAACAGTAAGTGCGGCGAGAATGACAACTCTGTAAAGGAGAATATTGTATCGCGCAAATTTTGATCGATGGTGGTTTTTACTATATCAAAATAAATGCATAAAATAAATGGAATTTAAGTGAATTGAGTCAATTCAAATGCACTTTTAAATAAAATAGAGTAAAAGCTTGAAAAAGTAGAGCAAAGGCTAGGCTTAGCCAAGTTGTCCTGATAAATGAATTTGCGTTCCGATCCCACCGTCTACGACTACCATAAATTATTGGGTAGTCGAAAAAGTCTTTTCGTATTTCTAGTCAAACTTCAACGCATTTTTTTTTATATTTATAATGAACTTTATTAAACCAAATATGTACCATTTTGGTCGACCACCTTTTGCCATTTTTCTTCAGGAGACATTATTCCATCAGTGTAAAACTTTTGTGGTTTCTCGGCGAAAAACTGCGACAAGTAATTTTCACAGTCTTCTCTTGAAGCCAACTTTACTCCATTAAGGGAGTTCTGCATTGACCGAAACAAATGGTAGACCGATGGTGCAAGGTCAGGGCTATATGGTGGATGCACCAAAACTTCCCAGCCAAGCTCTCACAGTTTTTGCCGAGTCATCAAAGATGTGTGTGGTCTAGCGTTGTCCAGATGGAAGACGATGCCCTTTCAGCTGATCAGTTCTGGCCGGTTCTTTTCGATTGCTTGCTTCAATCTCATCAGTTATTGACAGTAAAGTGTAGAAACAATCGTTCGAGCAGGCTGGAGCAGCTCATAGTGGATGATTCCTTTCCAATCCCACCAAACACACAGCATAACCTTTCGAGGCATTTTTGAGCTTCACCACCCTTACACCATGATCTTTTTCGCACATTATTGACGTATTTGATCCACTTTTCGTCTCCTGTTACTATTCGCTTCAGAAATGGTTCGATTTCATTTCGTTTCCGCTAAGAATGACAGATGTTAATTCGGTCCATTAAATTTTTCACAGACAATTCATGTGGTACCCAAACATCGAGCTTCTTTTTGTAACCAGCCTTTTTTAAATGGTTCAAAACCGTTTGATGATGAATGTGTAGTGCCTTGGCGATGTCAACGCAGCTTATGTGAGGGTCCTGGTCAATCTTTTCCGTAATTTCATCGACTTTTTCAACGATAGGTCGACCGGAGTGAGGTGCATCTTTCACATCGAAATTTCCAGAACGGAAGCGAGCGAACCATTGTTGTGCTACACGATCTGATACAGCATCGTCTCCGTAAACTTCACAAATTTCATTGGTGGCTTGCGTGGCATTCTTCTTTTTTTATACAAAAATTTCAAAATATAGCGAATTTCTTCATTATTTTCACTCATTTTTGAACAGCTATAACTTTTTTTCAACTTCTCCGAATTTAATATATTTTTTGGTTAAATGAAGCTTAAAATGTCACCTTTCTAACACCTTATGATATGACACAACGTGATTGGTAGCACTGGAGATAGATGACTCCAACGACATCTATTGAGAAAATACGAAAAGATTTTTTCGACTACCCAATATTTGCTTTCACGAACCGAACATCTGTTGTAGGTGAAGTTAGGTGTTTTCTGGGTGTAAGAAGATTCATTTCATGCTTAATCTCTAACAGCGAAGCTAGGGAGAACTTATTTTCAAATTGATGTATGCTAGTGAGCAGTGACACATGATTTCCTCCATAAGGCTTAATGTTGTTTTTTCCAAATGTTCAGTAAAATCTTCCGCTTTTTCAGTGTCACTTTTGGCCCATAATTCATTGGGTTGCTTTATGTAGATATTTTGTAGATTTCCAGAGAGAATAATCAGTGCTGTTTTCCACTATTAGTCTCTTAATAAAGTGATTTCTAGATGAGTTTCTTAGTTTCCTAATTTCTTCGCGTAAATACTGCGACATTTTATTGAGTAAAGTTTACAGCGCTGGTTGCCGGTATTGTTAACATTTTTTCCATCATTTTCTCTTTTCGGCTATAAGTGGGAAGATTTCATTCGGATAACGATGTCCAACCGAATTTGTTCTTTGAACTGGTCTGCTATGCCATGAGGCATTTTGAATTTGTTGTGTAAATAAAAGTACTTTTTCATCAACGTCATTATATGACGTTAGAGAATTTTGTTGTTCAACACCTTAGTTTAAATTGTAGTTTTGAAATACTCCCAATCAGTAAATTTGTTACTTAAGGTTGTTGTTGTTGTTGTAGCAGTAACTTTGCCCTGTGTAGTGTAATCACCGGTCGTCTTCGTCTAGCACATCTAACGGTAGGCCCAGGAAACTAGCTGTTTCGACGTGTTAGGTCCAGAGGGAGAGGGGTGTTAGATAAGTGGGTTTGATGGGACATGTGAAAAAGTGGTTAGTGTCGTGCCGGACATATGTTTAGTATGTCGGGGCCGATTCTGGATAAGTAGGAGTTTAACCTGCTTCCTGCTGAACGTAATTGTACCAATGTTACGCGAGCGCTCTCGGAGAAGTTGGAGCTCTTCGTCTGCAATGGGTGGTGATTGGACTCCGCTAACGGCATTCGAGGGTTGGGAGCTTAAGAAGGTGGTGAGGGTCTCCTTATGAATGTCGTGTACACTGCCCGATCCAGTAGCGCTCTGTCAGGTTTGTCTTGGATCTTGTCCGCGTAGTTGAGGAAATGCCTCCTGACGTGCCTGGGAGGTGGCTCAGGCTCTAGCAGGTGTCTGCATGGGTGAGGCCTGCGGTAACGCCCTATCAGAAACTGCTTGCTGAGCAGTTTGTTATGCTCCTTCACAGGCAGCATAAGAGCCTCATCGTGGTGGTGTTGTATCGTTGAATTCATAAGACGTCCTGTCGCGGTCCTTAATGCAGTGTGTTTGGTAGGTCTGAAACTTCGTCCACTGCGAATCACTGGTTTCAGGTGGCCAGACAGGCGCAGCATAGTTTAGAACCGGTCGGCCTAATGCCTTGAAAGTCGACAGCAACATTTCCTTGTCTTTGCCCCAAGTGCTGCCGGCAAGCGTCTTGAGGACCTTGTTGGTTACGGTGACTGCTTATGATTGAAAGTCAATGCTTTCTTCTGGTATAGCAATAAAATTAAATGTTTCTGGCAATTGATTATTTTCACCTATAAACTCAACCTTAACAAGCGCATTTCAGCACTCTCCGCGCTCTTTATAACTATTTAAGAATTACCCAAGCACCCACAAACGGATTATCTATGCAAATGGCAATTACCAGATATACTTAAATACTTACAAACTTGCAACTACAAGTCACGCAATGCCGCATTATTTGCTTTTATATACAAGAAAATACTGTTTTCGAGAACACTAATCCGATATTCATCGCCTCCTGCTCCGCATTTATATGTACTTATTATACAAATACACCCTATCTTGCGCTCTCTGCACGCTCCTGCACCCTCTCTACTTGTGCACAATACTAAATTTTCTGTCAGACGCATGCCCGTCAATGCTTTTTTCCATTCATCTGCGTCCAACTCATTCCTCAGGACATTTTTTCACTGCCAAACCAAAGGAAATTACCTAGAAAACCAAATGGTTGATTTTAGCACTAATTCAACCCCTTGCATTACGCTAACCCTCCCTTGCAGCTTGTAATATATTTTTATTGCCTTTGACTGACCATAGTTTTACTATTTGCCAGCATATTTGCATAACAATTTACATAGTACTCGGCATAAGGGGCCGCACAGTCGTGGCAGTGAAGCGGAGGGATGTCAACGGAAAGCGGGTTGTAGGAAAAAAGGATATTGCGGACATGTTTTTCAGGTTTCTCCTAGTTTAGCCTGGCATGAAATGGATTTTACCGTTGCGATAGGAGTATGAGTTGAAACCATTGTTCTCTCGCCATTTTACTTGCTACTTGTATCGACGAGTATGCACACAGGCACACATACATATACATACATACGTTCATACATGCTTGTAGGAACATGTGGACTAGTTTACCGGCGTTGTCTCGGCATGCCTTCACACAGGCACACATGCACACTATCACCAACCCCACCACGGCCATCGCCGCTTTTCGTGTGGTCAAAGCACCTATTCCACCATTCGCTAACAACTGACTGACTGACTATGCGTTTGTTTACTCTGGTGACCATAATACTTAGCCCATTTTATTGTGCGCTCGATTTTGTGGTCACTCCTTGTTTTTTGGTGCGACTCCCGTGTACTCGGTTGCCCAACGGCGTCATACCAAATACCTATGCATGTATGTGTGTGTATGTACATAAAAGCTGAAAAAGCGAGTAAATGAAAAATTCGCTTCATTGTTCGTTCGATTGTCCTGGTCCGTTGGTTGTTTTCTGGGTGTTTGGCAGCTGTTTTTACGCCAGGATGAGTAGGTACAGGCATACATACATGTGTATGTTTGTGCACTAAGCGTATTTATGTAGTACACCATACGATCACATATAAACGGTTGGCTTGGCGCTTGTAAGCATGCATGTGTGTGTGTGTATGCGATATTTATTTGCGCGTTGTGTATTTTTGGCGCAGATTTGCGGTGTTTCCGTAATTTTCTATGGCTTTTAGCAAACTAACTGCTTTCGTTGTGCATGTGTGTGTGTGTATGTGCGTGTTTTATAGTATAGTTGTGTGTATCTCCTTTGGCTGGGTGTCGCTTGCAGGCTTATGATTTTCAAATTACGTCGCAATTTCTTGCTTAACATTCGACTTAGGTTTTTGGCATCTAAATTTACATTTTCTAAAAACTTCAAATCTATTCACTATTTTGTGTTCCAAATTTTATTGTATTGTTTTGGCTTCTTTTCTTGTTTGGATTATGCGATTTTCTGCACTAAGGATTCTGTTGTGCAAGTGCGCATTGTTGCTTTTGTTGGCACTACTTTGTTTTTCATTATTTAGATTTGTGCTCTCATGTTTGGCCATTGTTTCTGTGTGTTTATTATTCGTATTTGTGTTGCATTTAAATGCTGCGGTTGCTTGTATTTGTTTTGGAAATATTCTTTCCCAGTGATTTCGAATAGATTTTGTAGTTTATTGAGCGACATTCCAAAACTTGGTTGGCTAGCTGGCTGGCAGTGGTTGTAGCTAGTCTTTGGCATACGTAATTGAGGCGAAGTTGAAAGAGTTTGAGCAAACTTATTTCGTTTTGCTTTAATTTAACTTTTCGCTGGTGTCTTTGGTGTCCTTAATCTGCAAAACAATGGAATATCTCTAAGGACATACAAATACAGACATGGAAATGTGTAGGTGTGAGCTCAAACATAATTCGTTTCACAGATATCTCGATACTCGATTTTAAAATAATTGAATTTAAATAATATTATTTCAAAATACAATTTTGTTTTAATATTTTAAAAGTTCAATTCAATAAAATAATTTAAAAATTCAATTTAATAAAATATTTAAAAATTCAGTTTAGTAAAATAGTTAAAAAACTCAAAAAAATTAATAAAAATCGTTTTTTTTTTGGTATTTCGGATTTGTCCGAAATCATAAACATTCCCACTGTCATTCATGCGACTAGCCTCACATCCTGCTAACTCAGTTTGTCAAGACCTTGCTAATTGTTTCTGTCGCTGTCTCATGAATGGCTTGATCGATTTTCGCCTTAAGGGCCAGTGTTTTTATTAGATGGACCGCATAACAGCGGCTCTTCAGGGCAGCCCACCAAACAAAGTATAATCACAGCTGCGAGGTGGTCAATGGACATCGCTGAGATGACTGACAACACGATTACCTAATTTGGTGCGCCCAAGATCGATTGAGGCATAGACTGTGGGCATGGCGCGCCATCCAGCAGAAACTAACTATCGTCCAAGCCCATATCGTCAATATACGGCCACAATATACTGCCGTAATAGGCAAATAAAAAAAATAAAAAAAACAAAAAAAAATTAAAAAATAAAAATAAATAAATAAATAAAAAAATATAACGTAAATAAAAAATAAAACATGAATGAAATGTAAATAATGATGAGTAAATAAAAAAATTAAATAAATAAAAAAATAAATAAAACATAAATAAGTAAATAAAAAATAAGTAATATAAATAAAAAAATTAAATAAATTTATTAAAAAAAATTATTAAAAAAATAAATTTAAAAAATATAAAACAAAAAACTTCAGAGGCTACTTATTTTTGAAGAATTGGTAGGGGAGATCGGGGGGTTATGAGACGGGTTTTGTTTTTTGACCATAAACATAATATAACCTATCCATTTTTCTGCACATTAAAATTTTTTAATTGTGATTAAGTATAACAACACTTTGACAAAAGATTAATTTCTTAAAATTATAGAAAAATCTCTAAGTTTTGCCTGCCTGCTCAAAAATCATTTTTTTCGGATTTTCGCATGTTCGGGGGGTTGTGAGACACAAATTTCATCAGAAAGAAAACGGCCTGATTTTATAAAAATTTTTTATTTCAATCGTTAAAAAGGCATATATTGGCTTCTACAATATAATTGATATGAACAATATGAATAATATACCTAATCAATCAAGTCAATGAATATCCGAAAAAGAAAATATTAGATTAATCAGATTCACAATGGATGCAGGTGTAATAGCCGGCTGTTAAATTTGCACATTTCAAGTGAACAGGTCTATCGCAAGTATTACAGTGAATCGAATTGTTTCGGTTTAATTTTTTGGGCATTACACCTTTGCAGATAATACAAAAGTCTTCATCTTCTGTAGAATACTATTAAATGTTCCTAGATTACGGAAATAGCATGTCTCATGACCCCCCGAATACGCTGTCTCACGACCCCCCAATTGCTTTATTTTCAATGTGGCCACTGTTTTATGGATGCATTTAATATTTACGCAAAACTCTTGTTGTGGGTCAAAAGGCTACTCACCAAGGAAGGTTTTGATGCATGCACTTTTATAATTAGCTTGTTCAACAAAGTGTAAGAAACAACAAAAACGATTATCAGCAAAACTTTCAATCACACAAGTGGAGTCGCGGTATGAGGACACACAAATAACCTGCATGAACAAAATATTTGTCATGTAAATATTATGATTGAAAGCTAGCAAGAAGTTACGCAGATACCAGACAGATGCCGCGCTCTTCAGTTCAGGGCTGTGAGCGTGTCTCATGACCCCCCGTGTCTCACGACCCCCCGATCTCCCCTATGTATTTTGTAGCAATTTAGCAAAAAAAAGTATACTAAGTAATAAGTAAAAAAAAAAAAAATATATATAATAAATTAAGTAAAAAAAAAATTGAATCGACGATTTTACCTGTTCAGGGTTAACATCCTATGTTTTCACCAGTATTATAATATATAAGTAAATAAAAAAATGAAAAAGAAAAAAAAAACAATTAAAAAATGAGTAAAAAAAATAATAAAAAAATAAATAAAAATAATAAAAAATACATTAAAAAATACATAACAAAAAACAATAACAATATATTTAAAAATATAAATAAAATAAATAAAAAAATAAATAAAAGATAAATAAATAAATAAATAAAAGATAAATAAATAAACAAATAAAAGATAAATAAATAAATAAATAAAAGATAAATAAATAAATAAAAAATAAGTAAATAAAAAAATAAGTAAACAAAAAAAAATTAAATAAATTAATTAAAAAAATTAATAAAAAAAATAAATTTAAAAAATATTAAACAAAAACCTTCAGAGGCTACTTATTTTTGAAGAATTTTTATGTATTTTTTAGCAATTCAGCAAAAATAAGTATAGTAAGTAATAAGTAAAAAAAAATTGAAAAAAAAAATAAATTAAGTAGAAAAAGTTTATAAAAAAGTATTATATAAGTAAATAAAAAAAATAAAAAGATATGCATAAAAAAAAGAACAATTAAAAATGTTGAAAAAAAAAAATTAATTAATTAAAAAAGAAATTAAAACAAAAAAAAAAAATTAAAATAATAATAAAAAAATACGCAAAAAAAAAAAATAAAAATAATAAAAAATAATAATAAAAAATAAAAAAAAAAAATAATAAATAGGAAAAAAATAACAATAACAATAAAACATAACAAAAAACAATAAGAATATATTTAAAAATATAAATAAAATAAATAGAAAAATAAAAAAATTGGCCAATGATGCCACCGCCCTAAGCTCCGTCTGACATTTTGAAGCTGCCTTCTTGGGTTTTCGACGATCTCTTGTAATATTTCGGTCCTCAGATGCAGCAGTTTTGCTGGTTAGCATAACCGCCAAGACGAAAATGCGCTTCGTCACCAAATACGATTTTGGCTTATTTTCAATAAACGCACTGTTTGGGCCACATAACATTGACTTCTGAAATAAGTACGCAATATTTGCCAACGTTGTTTAAGCGTAAGGCGATATACAAGGCGCAATATTTGACACTGAACTAGACAGCTGCAGTATGCAAACCGACCAGCAATGGAGAGCGTAAAGGGCAAAATAAAGATTTCCGTCACTCAAACGCATTTTTTTTATTTGATAAATAAGTAATTAAAAACAAAATTGGCTGATTAATTTTGCGCAATCGCTACTTATCAACCCAAAAGTCTGCTTAAATAAAATAAAAATTATAAATTAAAATCTGATTAGTAATCGCAGCGCCATGAATATTTGTATGTGTGTACATACAAACAGTATGTATATGTATTAGTGTATGTAGCTTAAGTAAAATAATTGAAATCAATTATAATCTGATCAGTTGCGTGAAAAATTGCAACAGCAAAGCAGCGGCAGCTATGCGGCAAACGGCAGTAAATACTTTGAAAGCGATTGCTGCTGCCACCAATCAATCATTATTGCAACACACAGCATCGATACGGTCGAACATTTGCATGCCAGCCAAATTGCCAGTGGCAAATGAAAATAAGCGAATTAAAATACAAGAAAATGTAATTTATTTCCATTAAGGCCGCATAAATGAACTGCATAAAAATAGAAAGAGACAGCGAGACTCAAAGGGGTTACTAGCATGCCTACATACCTACCTCCATGCGTACATACACACAAACACTAGCCCAGCATTTTGCGAGCGAGAGTGTATGTGTGGCAGCTGCAGCAATTGCAATCACAACAAATACTCGTACCTTACAAAACAAAAAAAAACAAAAAACAAGACTGCAAACTGTAATTGCAACCGTGTAGTTATTGCAATCGCGCATAAAAATGCAAGTAAATGTTAACAAATATGAAAATTGCCAGTTCGCAGCGCTTTTGCTCTTTTCATTGCTATGACAGCAACACATGTGTCAGTCGAACGAAGCAGTCATTATTATAGTCATTCAACATCGGCAATGATCTGGTGGCCTGCTGCTGTTAGGTAATAGTAGGCACACAGTGGGCACAGTGGGGGTGGTGAGCTGTGCATTCGGTATTGCATAACAAACGGTATAAATTTTGCAAATACTTACAAAACTATTATTAAATAATTTTTACGCTTTTTTGTTTTTGTGCTTCACATACATAGCATAAATAACTAAATGCAACGCGGAAGTTGTAAATAAAATTGTGTTGCAATTGCAACCAGTCAGTCAGCAGCGGCAGTAATAAATGGCGGCAATCTCTCGCAGTGATTGAGTGAGCTGGGCGAGTGAACGTGAAGCGATCGAATGAATCTTGTGCGCAACCACCTTTGCGCCGACTGTGAGAAGCTTAACGATGATAATTTCCTATTGAAGGTGGTACTGGCGGCTGTGATTTTCAGTTTAGTATTAACTTTTGAGTTTGTTTTTGTTTTAGTTGATTTTAGTGTATGAAAGGTAGTAGAAAGCGATTATTTGTGATTTTCTTTTGTCTTGTCCTACTCTTGGTGGCCCAACTCGAAGTAATAGTGAATATATTTGACAGGGCATAGGGTTTGCAAGGCACATAAATATGCGAGTGGCAGATATGCCGTTGCTTAAAAACTGCAAGCGATGTGGATCAATGGAATATTTTTGTGTTATTAAAGTACGAATCTTTTTAATAAATAATTTGACCACGCCAGCGTATCCACTCTTCGCAAACTTATTAATCTATGCACCTACAAAAAGAAAAAAAAAGAAAAAAAAGGATACCCACTCACCCATTGTAATTATAAATTTTCACATTTATTTGTCTCAATTTTTGAAGTGAAACTTCTTAGGCGTCGATGGACGAGCGAGAATGAAGAGTAAAATTTCAAGCCCATGCAACGTTTTCGGCATTTTCGTTCCGCGATAGAGAAAAAAGATATAACGTTCAGGGAAATGAGAGAGAGAGCTATACCTTATATATACACAACCTTAGATACACTTCAGGCTATTTTTCCTGAGTTGCTCCTTGTGATTGCTAATTTCTAGTGAGAAATAACACTGCCTACTTTTTGGCGCTTGTTTGTTGGTGCAAACTTGTAGGAAATATATTTTTGGTGCCTACTTTTTGGCCTTATATTTCCTTGGTGCCTACTGTTTGCGGCGTTTTTTGGTCCCAATTTTTTTGGCGCTTATTTCCGTTTCCTGGCTAGTGCTTGTGCGTACTATAAAGTGCTACCCATTCTGGCGTCGGATTGATTGGCATTGCCTTGCGATAAGTTGTGCCATTGCTGCGGTCCTGGAATCGCTGCGTTTGTGCGGGTGATAAACACTCGGAGTAGTGCACGTTGTTGCCATGGTTTGTGTCCGGCGTTTACCTACATCGGTCGACCCTTCTCCGTTTTTTGTAAATTTTGTCTATTTGTATTCTCTGCAAATGTTGTTAATTTATTTAGATATATATTCTTTCTCCCTCTCTCTTTCTCTCTCTCTCATTCTCTCTCTCTCTCTCATTTTCTCTCTCTCTCTCTCTCTCTCTCTCATTCTCTCTCGGGTCTCTCCCTTTTCCTGTGCCTGCCGTGAAAGTTTCACTTCTGTTAGGTGTTCTACTCTACACGCACTGTTTGTTTTTTACTAATTTTCAATAGAACTATAGTTCATTCTATAACAAACGCTATATGAGTCAAAGCTCGTAGCTTTGTACGAATTTTGGAAAAATTCAGAAAATTTTTCACAAAATTTCGAACTTCTTAACCAGAATTTTTAGAAAACTTTTGCGTATGCAGTTTTATAGTCTGCTCAAGTTTATTCCAGTGAATTGAAGGTTTGAAGTGCCTCAAAAGCCGCTTTGAGCTTGAACAATTATTTTCTACTTGGGTGCCGAGCTTTTCCTCTATATCCATTACCAAATCCTACCTGTAAATAAGATTTATAGCAACGTAGACCCCAACTCCTTGATCTAACATCAGCGCCATCTAACATTCCGTTTTTGCAAATATGTTTATATGTTTTGAATAGGAGTAAAATTGATAGAGATATATATAGTAGATTTTAGATTTTAAAAAATAGTGTGATTCCGGTGCCACGTAGCGGTTCCAAACCGTTATTAATATCTGCGGACATTTTCTCAAAGAGCTAACGAATATTTGATATAAAGGTGGAGTGGCTTTTTCTAAATATCTTCCATGTGAAGCTCATTTCGTAGTGCTTTATTTTATTTTTTCCTTGTTCACTTCTCTCGGTAGCATAGGGCCTCGACAAGACCTTATTTATGCTTTATTTGAAACTTTGTTTAAAGTTTTTGTAGTGGTTTACGTCTTCGACATTTTGTACTATTGAAAATTTCAAATCCATTCCGTTTTGTTTTCTCATAGAAGATAAGTACTTAATTAAGATACATCTTCACGTATGGGGTTATCCAATTAATAAAAAATAAGTATTAAAGCCATGAAGCTACTTTACTTTGAAACAAGACTGCTGTTTTTGTTGTTGTAGTGCATCTATGTTTACATATATATTTTGCATATTTAGCGCATCGTATTATTTTTCTGTACGTCCGTCACAGCACTTGGTTGCCTGCGTCGTACAATTATTTCTGAGGGGCACAAATCAAAAATTTTGCATTTGGTATTGTTGAAATGCTTCAGAAAAAGAAAACTTATCTTCTTTTTATACTTAACTAGCATTTCCCAGTGGGCTTCGCACCACCATACATAAAATGTTTTTTTATATCGCAAGAAATTTTTCATATTAAGTTTTCTTTATAGAACTCGTAAAATGTTTAAACAGTTGAATTAGTTGATTTTTTCATTCAACATACTTTCTAAAGATGTCACATTAGCCTTTTCTGTACTTTTTTAAAATTTGATTGTGGTGGTCACCTACATATATACAGGTAAGGTGAAAGAGCCGATAAAAACTTGTAATTAAACTTTTATTCTTCAATTTCCATTTCAATTTTTTACGCTAAATAAGGCTGGTATGGCTCTATTGTATATTTGACCTTGAATCTGTAAAGTTCGAGAAATATATGTAGATAACGGATCTGAATTTTTAAAAACATTTTAACTGGAATGCCATCTCTTAACCTGAAGGCGAGTTCCCAATTGGTCTATAACTGGAGTCCTTAGTTACCCAGCGAAAAGAAAAGTCCTCTTTTCATTAACATTTATCAACAACTTACAATGGATACTCATGTGGTTCAAACACATCCTAGGGTTATCCAGGTCCACGTTTTGGTCTATATCTCGAGACCCTAATTACGGAGGGGCATTAAAAATACTCTAACTATAGCAATCATCAACAGCTCCCAATTGCTACCCATATTGTACGAACACATCCTTAAGTTATCGGGGTCCACATTTTGGCCGATATCTCGAGACCCTAGTCACGGAGCGGCATCAAAAATACTCTACACTATAGAATCATCAGCAGCTTCCATTTGCTACCCATATTGTACAAACACATCCTAGGGTTATCCAGGTCCACGTTTTGGTCTATATCTCGAGACCCTAGTTACGGAGGGGCATTAAAAATACTCTAACTATGGCAATCATCAACAGCTCCCAATTGCTACCCATATTGTACGAACACATCCTTAAGTTATCGGGGTTCACATTTTGGCCGATATCTCGAGACCCTAGTCACGGAGCGGCATCAAAAATACTCTGTACTATAGAATCATCAGCAGCTTCCATTTGCTACCCATATTGTAAAAACACATCCTAGGGTTACCCGGGTTCACGTTTTGGCCTATTTCTCGGGACCCTGGTATCCGATTCTTAAAATTTCAAAACACAAACCATCTACTGAATAGTCCAAACAAAGCCTGAAAATTTGGTTTGGATAGGTGAGCCCGTTCTTGAGTTATAAGATTACCAAGGAAATGTAACTTCTTTTTATATATATAGATTTCATCGAAAACCTCGAATATGAAGAATTCAGCGTAGTCTTGTGCCAACTAAGGAACGAATTTTTAGCAGACTTCATCGATTTACCCACTGTTAGGCTCTATAGAGCCGCAGAACTCAATACCGTTTACTCTTTGTGTATACACGCAAAGCCATCATTGGTCGTCTTTATAACTCGACACTATGATTTGTGTATCCTCTTCTTTATTTAACAAGCAAGAGGCAAACAACATATTTGAGTGGTGATGCCAGTGCTGACACCCCTCACACAAAATATTTTTTTAATTTTGGTGGCAATACTAAAAATGGCAAACTGATGCGGCAAATGGCAGACTCATGCGTTTGTTTATCACATATCAATGCTACTCAGTTAACTTCATTGATAATATAAAGTGGCAACCCTAGTATCCATTTTATATTACCGGGTTTTGATTCTGCCCCTAGTTCTCCAAATAAATGTAATGTAGTTGTGTTGTTTTATTTCAAAATGTGGTCAAAGTTCTTGTATTGTCTTATGTTGGCAGCCCTATTCATATTAAACATAGATCTCATTCGCTTGATAATCATAGTTCGCTAATAATTAATCAACTTGACCTGTCAACTTCATTACACATAAAAGTGGCAACCCTAGTATTCATATGATAATGTCGCGCTCTAATTTTTGCACTACTTAGTTGAATTGATTAAACAAATTTTGTATATTAACCAAAAACAAAAAAAAAAAACAAGTGGCAACCCTCTTTAAATCTCAATTTAATTTTTTCGAAGCGTAACGATTTTAGGCTTTCCAGATACACTAATTCACCCTCATCTACCAATCCTAACACTATTAATTCGCACCCCTATGGTTTGTTCTCATATATACCCCGTTGCAAAATTATAAACACACCATTATTTTTTTATAAAAATATAGTTTTTTTTATAAAAATAGAAATTTTTTTTATAAAAATATAGTTTTTTATTACAAAAAAATAGTTTTTTTTATAAAAGTATAGTTTTTTTTAATTTCATCAAAACTCTCATATTTTTGTACCTGAATTTTCGGAATTCTTGTGGATATGCAATTTTATAGTCCGCTGGATTTTAGTGTAAAAAACAGGACTTTAACAGGGTGGCCATAAAGGCTTCTAGTGTAAACCCAAAAAAATTTTGCTAAGTGTTGAATGGGATTGAAAGGAATCATTCACTATGAGCTGATTCCATCAGACGAGTCGGTCCAACTGAGACTCCTACGAGGCTCTTTTGAAAAGTTCGTGCAAAGTCAGGCAGATGACACTACAGGTGCGTATCGAGGTTATGTTTAGGCAGTAGCATCTCTTGGAAGAATACTCAGCAAGTTTTAGCCAGAGAAATATACTTCCCTGAATTTGGCATTAGTTTGAATCGAGGAAGCGGAGTGATTTTGCTTTTCCATCACCAACACATGTCAGCTCACGCCTCAGCAGTTGCGGTCTCAAAATTAATGGAAATAAGGGCTCCAGCTCGTTTCACATCCCCGCTTTTCTCCAGATTTGGCGCTCTCGGATCCATTGTATTACTATTTGTTCTCAAATTTAAAGAAATGGTTGGCGGGAAAAAGATTTTATTCAAACGAGGAGGTTATTAAAGAAACGAATGGCTATTTTTCAGGAATTTATTAATAAAACAGAACAGAGGAAGTGTCGAAAAAAAAAAATGTTTATCCCGTGCCATTAAGTAGTTTTTTTCACGCACTTTTCAAACGACCCTCGTACTGTTAACAACTGACCCGATAAGAGTATGGGGTTCGAAATTGAACAGACTTAGAAGGTGTACAAAGTTTTTCACACAAGCTTTTTCATCGTCCCGCACTGGCTATGATGTGTTATCAAACACTGAGAAGACAGGAAATTCACATGACACTCGATGAAGAGTCCAGGATAGGTTAAGGCAGGTTTAATAGTTTATCCTTTTCTCCATTAGCGATGTGGAACAAAGAGCCTGAAGAGGTTCTCAAATTCAGACGTCGCAGTGCATATTACAAT
The DNA here is from genome assembly GCA_037575425.1 of Anastrepha fraterculus. Taxonomy (NCBI): domain Eukaryota; kingdom Metazoa; phylum Arthropoda; class Insecta; order Diptera; family Tephritidae; genus Anastrepha; species Anastrepha fraterculus. The sequence continues at coordinate 17,134 of JAYXIM010017499.1, forward strand.
TGAGGTCACTCTTAAAAATTCATTACTTTTTTTAACTTTAATTTTAGGTTTTGAAAAGTCTTTTTTTTTGTTTAACAAATTCGCTTATAAAATACTCTCAGCGATGCTTTGGATTATGTGGTGCGCTAATTTTAAAGTTGCAATCCCTGCTTTACATTAAAAATTTGATTGATTTTTTTAAAAGCGCTTTTACGAAAAAACATTACATTTTTGTAAAAGTAATAATGGTAATATGCCAAAAAATCGAAAAGTATCCGCTTACAAGTCACTTCATTCGCAACTGCTGTTGCAACGTCCGCAAACATTCACAAATACGCTATTAGCCGGGCAATGAGCCTATTTGGCGGCAGCAGCAGCAGCAGCAGCCAAATAGCACCGCCGTTCATCGCTAACAGATAGCCAAATACACAATTGCTCAATTAAGCACCACACTTGGATGAGCAAACTAAACGGCTGCCAGACCAACAGGCAGCCGCAGAGTCTGATAGACAGATGGGCAAACAAACAAAGCGTCGATTTGGTTACTCATTCACTCGCGTGCAACTGACAGGCTGTGCCTCCTGATCACCGCCGCCGCAGCAGCTGCCATTCGATGTGCCTGGATTAGTTGGCGGATTTGCTAGTTTGGTCAATTGACTCGCTAATGCCGCATTTTTTAGCCGCCACCGGCCAAACTACCGTACTATTCACCATCACTTCACACAGTCAGCCAGCCAACAGCTTGAAACCCCATAGATGTTTGGCCATTTGGTTATAAATATCTGTGTAAGTGTGTATTTGTATTGTAGTCATTTGGGCAATTGACTGTCGTTTTGTTTTTGTTTTTGTCACTTTTATAATTGCGTTTCCGTTTTTGTTGTTGCTATTTCTACGAGTACGCTTGTTGCAGTTGTTCGCATAGCTCGTTAGGCTAATAAAATTGCAACACATCGCGCGAAGTGTTGGTCATTTTGCTTTTGCGCCCGACTGTGCATTTCCAGAGTTCAGGTGAGTGCGAGTGCGAGTGCGAGGCGCGAAAGACATTAACAGTTGCCAAGTGACAGCGAATGCAGCGCCAACAACAACAACAGTAACATATATGCGCGCAACACAAACACACACACATATCCATGAACATTACATTAACGGAGGCAACAACAACGCTATTGCATTGGCTGCAAATTAAATCGACAACAAGCTAACAATTTTGTAAAATTTAAATGTGCTGCTGTTGCAGTTAATGGCAGTTGTTGTTGCATTGTTATTGTTTTTGTTGCTATGTTGGCAACTATGTTGCGTTGCTTTGTTTTGTTGCATTGTTCGCCGTAAATTTTATGTTGCATTGCGACATTGATGGCAGAAATAAAGGCAAGGCTGCACAGACATGTTGCCAATTTTTCCCTTTCGCAAATAGCTTTTGCGGTGGGTGATTCAAAGAGCATGAGAAAGTTAAGTTGAAGGAATAGGCAAATGAAATTCATTAATTGAAAATATTCAAAACAGGCTTGCGGTTCATTTTTAAGAGTGAAAAAGCTGTTAAAATTACATTAGCAATAATAAAAAATGTATAATTACAACTATTCAAATCACAATTATGATTATAATTACAATTACTATCACATTCGTAATGAAAATTGCAACTACATTGCAATTATAATTACAATTATAGTTGCAATTACTATTACGGTATTAAAATTAGGATTACAATTACAATTAGTATCACAGTGGTAATTAAATTCCAGCTTCATTACAATTACAATTGTAATTATATTTTGTAATTGTTTTATTTTTTCATTTGCCATTACGTTGACAATTAAAATTTCAACTACATTACAATTATAATTGTAATTGTAAATGGAACTTAAATTACTATGGTTGACAATTCAAATTACAACTACAATTACAGTTGGAATTACAATTACAATTACTATCACAGTACCACTGTCACATTACAATTAATATCAGAGTGGTAATTAAAATTTCATCTTCATTACAATTACAATTGTAATTGTTTGTTTTTTCAATTACCATTACGGTGACAATTAAAATTACAACTACATTACAATTATAATTGTAATTGTAAATGCAACTTAAACTACTATCTGTTTGACAATTCAAATTACAACTACAAATACAGTTGGAATTACAATTACAATTACTATCACATTACCACTGTCACATTACAATTATAGTTGCAATTACTATTACGATAATAAAATTATGATTACAATTGCAATTACTATCACAGTGGTAATTAAAATTTCATCTTCATTACAATTACAATTAAAATTATATTAAAATTACAACTTCTTTACAATTATAATTGTAATTGTAGATGCAACTTAAATTACTATCTGTTTGACAATTCAAATTACAACTACAATTACAGTTGGAATTACAAATACAGTTACTATTACAGTTGTAATTAAAATTCCATCTTAATTACAATTATAATTGTAATTATATTTTTTAAGTTTTGTTTTTCTAATTACGATGGTAATTAAAATTTAAATTACATTAAAATTATATTTGTAATTGCAGAGGCAACTAAAATTAATATCTACAATTACAGTTGGAATTACAATTACAATTACTATCACAGTGGTAATTAAAATTTCATCTTCATTACAATTACAATTGTAATTATATTTTGTAATTGTTTTTTGTTTTTAATTACGATGGTAATTAAAATTAAAAATACTTTAAAATTATATTTGTAATTGCAGAGGCAACTAAAATTAATATCTTCAATTACAGTTGGAATTACAAATATAATTACTATCAATGTAAATTGGTAATTAATGGTAATTAAAATTCTATCTTCATTACAATTACAATTGTAATAATATTTTGTAATTGTTTTTAATTTTTTTAATTACCAAATACAATAACAATCAAGTAGCATTACAATTGGAGTTACTGTCACAGTGGTAATTAAAATTACAACTCTATTGAAATTATAATTGTAGTTAAATTTTTTTGATATAAATAAGTTTTATAATAGCAATTAATATTTAAATTACCATTACATTCGTAATTAAAATTACGACGGCAAGTATTGCTGCGATTGTAATTAAAATTATAATAGTAATTGTATTTTTAATCATTACTGTGGTAATTATAACTACAATTACAATTGTAATCAAAATTATAGATACAAATACAATTACCATCACAGTGCCAATTAAAATTACAACTACATTACAGTTGCAAACACAATTACAATTACTAGCATAATGGAAATTATTTTGATACTTTTGATTGCAATTATAATTACAATTGCCATTACGTTACTAACAAATTTACCACTACAGCTGCAAACATAATAACAAGTCCAATCACAACTACAATAATCATTACTGAATTACTAAATAAAATTACAATTACAACTAAAATCATATTTCAATTACAAATAACTCAAATACTGAATAATCTCAAAACCACTAATTTTCTTTTTCTATTTTTTCAGGTAAGCAACTGGCATTCAGTTATAAACTGCTTTTGATCTATCTGACACTGTATGTAAGTAAATTTAAAATTTAATTCCAAACCCGTTAATTGTCCTAACCTGACTAGGGTTTTAAAATCTGACCAAATATTTTTTTTCAGACCATAATCAAATAGTTGCTCCGCGGATAGTAATTCGGTTATTCTCATAGAGAGACTTCTGTCGGCTTCATGCAGGTCATCTTTTCGCCGATGTTAGCAGCTTTGACTGTGGTGCTTGACTTACTCGTTTCGTACCCTTGAATCATACCTATAAAACTGATTGTTTTTGTTGCTGTGAATGTTATTAGGTTGAGAAATAAGCTTTACAAAAGTAATCAGGCGAACTGGAAAGCTCTCAAATCTTTTAGAAGTAAAATTTTACAAGCCGTGAAAATTGTACCCATACAAAGTGGCGCAAAATTAATCACTATATCGGAAAGTTGATTATTTTAATTTCAAATCATATTTGACCGTTCTGAACAAATAGTTGGAGTATACAAATCGACAAGCAATGGAGCTGGCAAAGGTTAAAAGACAAATTTCCATCACTCAAAACCATTCGTTTTTATTTAATAAAAAAAGATATTAAAAAATAAAATTGGATGATTAATGCGCGGCACTTTTAATACAGGGTGCATGTGGTATTTGAGGACACTTTGAGAGGTAAAACTACGCTTTTGTTTTGAACAAAATTTAATGAAACTTCACGAATTCTTTACACAACACTAACTTTTTGTATATCTATAAAATCATTCAATGAATTTTCCATCAGCTGCAATAACCTGCTCGATCCGAGTCGGCAAACGATTGCATGCCCGAATCAAATGCTCTTTATTCATATTGACTTTAACGGTATTCATTGCAGCCATCAGAGAATAAATGGGTGAAGATGTTTATTAGTTTCACACTCAGCTACGGCCCATACGTATTAATCCAGAGGATTAAAGTCTGGGGAGTTAGGCGACCATAAGCTGGGTGTTCTGTGGTCGTGGACATTTTCAGCTATCTAAAATTGTGTCGTCGTCGCTTTGTGTGAAGGAGCAGAAACTTGCTGGGCTGTCACCGCGTACACTATAAATCCGGTGTTTCACTACTGTCTCTAAAACTTCGATATATGCAGCGAAATTCACTCGAAATCTTTGAGTAAGGAAGTGGTCTTTGTTGCTCACAACACCTAAAACCAAAACAGTGGCCGGAAACTTTGTGTGCTTGACAGCAGGAACCTCTGCTGGATTGGAGCATAGTTTTTCGTAATTTGTACGGTTGATATTTTGGTCTTGGTAAACAATTTTTTTCGTCAGAAAAAAACCATAACATCTCAGCTGCTTCAGGGATTTTAACTTTGTTTAGAAGGCGTTGTGATCGTATAGCTCGACGGTCGCGTGTTTGCTCCAACATAAACGCACAACTCAGCGGATAAGACCTTCAGAAACATAAAGTTCACTCGGAAGTGTCCTAATTGATGTTGAAGGGTCATCAGTAATGATCGCTTGCACTTGTGGAATAAATTCAGCAAATCGGACAGTGTCTGAACGTTCCTCGAGTTTGTTGGATTTTGCAACAGATTCTGTATAGGCTCGCTAGACACCACTGGAATGCTTGGTTGAAGACTAGCATTTTTACCGAAAAATCATCCTCTCAGGCGGAGCTCATTTTCACTTTATTCACGGCATACTAACGAGTAAATGTTTGCATTTGGAGGTCGGAAAGTCCAAGCGTCTTCATGGAGAGACAAACGCAGCCACAATGAATGACTGCTTGATGCAGATTTTGGTCGTGCGGCATCAATGGACCTGTTTTTTGTATGGACCTTAGCATGCCAACCGATTTAAATGTCACACCAACAGTCCAAAGACAACTCAAGAGTTGAGTGATGATTGAACATGAAATAACTAAGCTACCTTTGGTGAGATATGTTCCGAAACTCGCGAAAATGCACTGAAAAAATGGCGTAAGAGATTGGGTCCAATAAAGTTATTTGCTTAAAATTGTGTTCCAAGGTCTACTTTTGCCAATAAAAAATATTCATTCGTCTCTTATCCATAGTTGAATTAAATTAAATTCCAAATGCAAGATGAACCACCCTGTAATTTAATGCCATTTGTGCAGCTGCCGGCTCAATGTTATTGTCATTTGGCATTTTGGCAGTGATGGGCTCTCATAAATCAACATATCACACATATGTACGAGTACACATACATGTAGACATACACTTACACATACACTTTTACATATTTGCCATAATAAATCATATTTTAATTGCTGAAAATAATTGGCAAACATATTTTTCTACATGCCTAAATAAATTATATAAGACACTAGGATTTATTGAAACTTATTGCACATTCGCATAAGACACATACCTCAGTGGGCTTTCACTGAGCTTTACTTCCTCAACCGACTAAATCGAAGCAGGCATCTCTGCTGGTCTTTCTAAGTGTCCGCGTGTATGCCTGTCTGTTGCCCATCATCCTTTGACTATCTGTTTAAATCGTTGCACGAATATTTTGTTACCTTTCACCAACTTAAACAGCGCTGAAATATCAAAGTCGTACGCCGGGTATTGCGACTTAAGCTTTCGGCCATCAGCATTAGGGTATGCGATCTGCACAGGAAGTTAGATATATTTTTTTATAGTAATTAATTGTGCATAAAAAAATATTGATGATAGTTAAGTTAGCCTAGGTTTAAGTCTTAAGCTCGACAATACAATAAAATACTATTAAATGAAAAAAAAGTGAAGGGAAAAGAGGATGGGTAAAGGTGGTATTAAATAGTAATAAAATTGTTATGGCGCTCACACCATTTGCTGGATCTTTGGCCGAGCTGATTTCAAAGCCGCCTTCGATATCACGAAAAGCGCCTATATGCCGCGAAGTCTGCATTTGGTATCTCTGCAAGACTAATATGGCTATGCAAATTGAATTTGAACAAGACCACCAGGTTACTCAGAAATGGGAAAGACCCTGCATCTACAATATTTTAGAAGAGTGTATACTGGTACATGTCGATGATATTGACATAATCGGCCTTAACAACAAAGCTGGTAGTTCTTCGTTTTCCAATATAGAGAGGAAGCGAGGCGAATGGGTAAAGAGGGTAAAATGAAGTATCTCTTCTCATCCCGCAAAATGTCAGCGCATTCGCGTCTTAGCAACCCAGTGATTGTTGGCAGTTAGAAATTTGGAAGAGGAGTTCGTTTCCTTGGGAATCAGCATCAACGACGGTAATAACTTCAGCCTTTAAATCCAACGGAGAGAATATCTCTTGCCAACAAGCGTTACTTTGGACTAGATTAGATTAGATTTGTGGGGCGGTTAGACAAGTGTAAGCACTCAGTCAGGAAGACCATTTTACTACGCCCAGATAGACTACAGTAGAAAGAATAGACAGACGGGATAGATACAATATGGATGGTAAAACGGAATACTTAGGACAAATGGTAATTGTGTAGTCAAATAATCTCTCGACGAACAGAAATCACACTTTATAAGTGTCTCATCATGTCCGTTCTGTTGTATAGCGTAGAGGCTATGAGATGCGACGGCCATGCGAGTTTTCGAGAGAAAGATTCTGCTGAGGATTTATGAACCTTTGCGTCCAATAAAGGTTAAGAAGTAGAAGAAGACTTTACTCAATAATCGCTGAAAGTTTTATCTGTATTGTGGTATCTTATTATGAAACTTGCATGGATTACTGGGCATAGTTTCAGCCATTAATGGAAACAAATCTGAGAGGTTTTTCTAAAATGACAAAACAAAAATGTTCCCATGCATTTGAAGCAAAAAAATTAAACTTTCGTTCAAAACATTACAAACAAAAATTTTTTTAAACGAAAAAAATTAAATTTTTGTGAGGGGGTTTGTTTTCCAAAAGTGACGAAGAAAATGTTTCCATAAATTTTAAACAAAAAAATTTAATTTTGGTTCAAAAAATTCTAAGCAATTAAAAAAATTAAATTTTGTGAGAGAATCGTTTGTCAAAATGACAAAAAAAAAAATGTTTCCAAGCATTTGAAACAAAAAAATTTAAATTTAATTTCTGTTAAAAAATTCTAAAAATTATAATAAAAAAAATAAAATTTTTGTGAAGGGATTCTTGTCCAAAAATGACACAAAAAAATGTTTCCAAGTATTTGGAACAAAAAAAAATTAAATTTGTGTTCAAAATGACAAAAAAAAAATTTTTTTTCATTAATTTTAAACACAAATTAAATTTTTGTTCAAAAAATTTTAAACAAATAAAAAATTATTTTTTGTGAGGGGATTTTTTGTCAAATTTTAAACACCAAAAGATTATAAAAAATAAAAAAAAAAAACTCTTTTAAACAAAAAAAAAAAAAATTTAATTTTTGTGAGGGGATTGTTTTTCTAAAAATGGGCAAAAAAATTTTTTCCATGCATTTGAAACAAAAAAATTAAATTTTGTTTTCAAAATGACAAAAAAAAATTTTATAAATTTTAAACACAAATTAAATTTTTGTACAAAAAGTTTCTAAACAAATAAAAAATTATTTGTTGTGAGGGGGTTGTTGGTCAAAATAACAAAAAAAGAATTGCTCCATAAATTTTAAACACAAAAATTAAAATTTTTGATCAAAAGATTCTAAAAAATAAAAGAATAAACTCTTTTAAACAAAAAAAATTTAAATTTTTGTGAGGAGATTGTTTTTCAAAAAATGGCCAACAAAATTTTTTTCCATGCATTTGAAACAAAAAAATTAAATTTTTGTTCAAAATGACCAAAAAAAATGTCTCATAAATTTTGAACACAAGAATTAAATTTTTGTGACGGGCTTGTTTTTCAAAAATGATAAATAAAAAAAAAACAAATGTTTCCATGCTTTTAAAACTGAAAAATTAAAGTTTTGTTAAAAAAATTCTAAAAAATTACAAAAAGAAATAAATTTGTGTGATGGGGTTTCTTTTCAAAAATGAGAACAAAATGTTCTCCTAAATTTTAAACAAAAAAATTTGATTTTTGTGAGGGGTTTCTTTTCAAAATGACAAAAAAAAATGTTTCCATGCATTTGAAATAAAAAATTAAATTTTTGTTAAAAAAATTCTAAAAAACTACAAAAAAAAATAAATTTTTGTGAGCGGGTTTGTTTTTCAAAATCCCAAAAAAATTTTTCCATACATTTTAAACAAATAAATTAAATTTTTGTTTAAAAAATTCTAAGCAAATAAAAAAACAAATTAAATTTTGTGAGGGGCTTGTATTTCCAAAATAACAATAAAATGTTTGCATGAATTTGAAAAAAAAAAAAATTAATTTTTGTTCAATAAATTACAACAAAAAATTTTTTTGTTTAAATAAATAAAATTAGTTTTGGTGAGTGGGTTTTTAAAAATAAGAAAAAAATATTGCCATTAATTTTAAACAAAAAAATTAAAATCATTAAAAAATGAAAAAATAACAAAAAACTAAAAATTTTTAACCTTAAATAAATCTTCAAATTATTACGTTTCTTTCCAAACTTTTCTTGTCTACTTTCTATTATACGTAAGCCCACAAAACTTAAAAAAAGATGACAATATCCGAAATACTTGGATCAGTTGACATCGACTCGAGGTGTCTAATAGCCAAGACTGAGAGCTGCGCAAGAGTAGTTAAGAATTAAGAGCCAAGAGGATTAAGCCTTAATCGCGCGTACGAATTAATAAATAAATGGATTATTTTCTTTTATAAAAAGGCTCATAAAGTAATAGAAACCCCGAAGAAAAACAATATTTTTCGTATAGAAAAATAACACTTTTTCGGTATACGAACAGCTGCCATTAAAACGGTTCATGAAAATGCAAACGAACACCCTAGTATACGAAACATACACCAATTAGATGTATGTACACACATATCTCAAATGCTCTCTGATCACAACAGAGTAGCCTCAATTGCCTTTATGGCCTTTGGACACGATCAAGCATTGTTGACAAGAACTTTATATGTGTGCGTGTCGGGTGCTTGACGCTAATATCTAAAATTTTTGATTTTCATCATTCAAAAGCCGACAACAAGTATGTGTGACACGACGACACCCGACTGCACTAACACACACAAAGCTCAGTCAAGCATGCTGGATCATCTCCAAAGGCCATTACGCTTGCCTTGATTGAGATCCGCCGAAAATAAAGAAAGCGTAAATGTTATTTGCCCTTCTCTGTACTTGCCACTTCTCTCCGTGCGCTACTTATTGCTTCAGCTTGATTTCATCGTACATTGAGTATCACATCGCATCAGAGAATATATGTACATACATATGTGTACATGCACTTACATTGGGATGTGCATATGTATACAGATTTAGTATTTCGGTATGTAAGAGATAGTCACATTGGCATTTCCTGTTTGCCGCAACCGCCGCCTTGTTTGCCAATAATCGTCATTGTTGCAAGGTGTTAATATCGAAAACGTGATTGCTCACTACTACACCTACATGTATCGTAAATAAACATTACTAACTAATAGCTGTGTATAAGGATAAGCGGTTAACTGATTTATGTTTATTGTCGTTTAGCTGAGTACAGATTATGAGAATTTTCGCTAGCAGACAAAGTGAAAGGCAATGAAATGGCAGGGGCTACTACTGCAAGGGTCATATGATCTCTGATCACGATTTTTTCCGTACCTTGATCAGTGGCCAGAGAAAAATAGAAAAAAAAAACTGAAATAAAAGAGTATCAATTAATAAAAAAATTATCTTTTTTATTCGTGAGGTAGAGGGCGAATTATATTTGATCACTCAGTATTGCTTACACTTTTCTACTTGTCATTAAAAGCAATAAAAATTCGTTAATTGATTAGTGCGTATATAAATGCGCTTTCAAACATTCAATTTAAGAATATTTTTTATTTTATTTTATTTTTTTTTTATTTTTTTTTTATTTTTTTTTTCAAAATAGTTGCCATTCCTTTTTCATTAAATTTACTCAATGAATATCTGGCTTATTAAATTTTCCTAACTAACTAAATATAAAGCGAAATGTTCATTCATTTTTCCATATGCACATTCTTGCAGAGACCTCATTTCCCCAACAATGTGCCACTGCAATTCACATTTTTGTCTGTGAAAACATTTTGTGAGAAAATACGAAAATATTTGCTAGCTCAGCCCAATGAAAATAATACGATGATGCTTGGCAAGTCGGTCTGGCGTGGAGCCAAAATTTTAAGTGCAACTAATGCAGTACAGGTCGCAAACAAACACATATGTATGCATGCATTGAAGAAACAAAAAAAATTACACATAGCTACCCTGAAGAGAAAGCAAGCAGATCCTAACTGCTGGAGTTCCTTTGCTGAATTTGGTAACATAGCAAACAGGCGTATCTTAAAAAAGAAAGGGCTCGAGTCATGCAGATTGAGGCTTTATGGGAAAGAAAAACACGTATACATTTATTCCCTCTTAACTCTCTATTGCCCAAGGATACCGTAAGACGTACATTTTTTAAGTAAAAAAGCTTAGCTCAACTACATTTTTTCATACCGGTTGGAGTTGTTCATACCCCTTCTCTAATTCCCGATGTGTTGAAACCATTTTACGAATAAACTATGAAAAATTCTGGATGGTGCAAATTCCAAGTCTGCATTCAGCCCCATTGACTCCCCTACTGCCTATAACAGATATCGCAAATTTGATTTCAAATTCATGTTTTGACATGCGTGTTTCACATTTGATTCAGAAAAAAAAAAAATTGTCTTAATTTGCTCCTGCTCTGCATCCTGTTATGGTATGGAAAGACTACTTGCTCAACTGTTTCTTCCGCACCTGGTGAGTTAGAGCTACGATAGAAGAAATAGTGCCTCAGTCTCATTTCGCTCGATTCGGTTTCCTCGAATAAAATGATTTTTTGCCCTTTAGTTATCTAAAACTACTTGCGAGCTACTCTTGGATAGGAGGATCTAGTAACAAGCACATGCGAGGATGTAAAGTTCATCTGTAAAGTGCGGAGGCAGACGATAGAAATTCTGAGAATAACAAAGCCTCAAGTCTCGATATTGATTTTGGTCTCAATCGAGCACTGTCCGTTCCGAATGCATGTAGCGAGATTCAGTATTACTTTCTAGTCCGTACTCGAGTGACCGTGAGAAGAATGCGATCGAAGTTGTATCATTTTAACATTGCTTTCGCAATACTAAGATTCCTATAACTCACATTTAATTAATGGATTCCCCTGTGGATCTATTAAAAAATAATTAATAATTGGCGCGTACACTTCTGTTAGGTGTTTGGCCGAGCTTTTCTTATATGTGGCGTGCGTCTTGATGTTGGTACTGACGCCAACTCCGAACGACAAATGGTTTTTATGAAGAACTTTTTCATGGCAGAAATGCACTCAGTGGTTTGTCATTGCCTATCGAGGGGCGATCGCTATTAGAAAACACTTTTCCTATCATTTTGCTGTTTCTTGCACAGAGACTCGAACCTACGCATTCCCGAATAGTAGTAACGCACCAACCTTTCGGGTACGGTGGCCGATCTATTATTAGTGGAGGTTGCCTGCATAAATTTGTTATCAGCGCTCGTAATATTCTAAGTAACTTGAAATTATTGCCATTTGCCTCGTTCTCACTAAGGTTTGACCTATGGAATGGAACATGGAAAAGTTGGCAAAGGAAAGCTTCTATCATGCACAGGAACGATTCTATTCTACGTCAAGTAAACCAAGTGTTTTTGACATTATCGTAAAATTTTCAGTAAATTGGTTTATTTGTAGATTTGAGCATTACTTATAAGAAGCAAACTGAAAAAATTTGTAAAAAAAAAGTTTAATAATCTTGAAAATTTTGGTACTTTTTAAAATTTTTGCTTAAAAATTTGATTTCAATTTTTTATGTTAAATAATTTTTTTTTAATTTGAAGTTTTCGGTTCAAAATTTTTTAGAATTTTGTTTTTCTCATATCGTATTTGAAAAATAGAAACTTAAGGGGAAAAGGGAGTTTTTGATAAAACATTTTTTAGAATTTCTTTCGACATTTTAAGTCTTAAGCAAAAAAAAAACAAAATAGCAACAACTTTTAAGTTTTTGGTTCCTAATTGTTAAGACATTTTTTTGTCATTTTTTGAAAATACAAACTTAAGGAAAAAGATCTTAAGTTTTTGGTTAAGAATTCTTAGAATTTTTTTTGGCGTTTTGCAAAAATACTGACTTCAGGAAAACAATGGAAAAAAATTTAAGTTTTTGGTTCAAAATTGCTTAGAATTTTTTTTTGTCATATTTGAAAAATTTTTACTTGAGGAAAAAAATAAAAAAAGTTTTAAGTTTTTGGTTAAAATTTTTTTTCGAAATTGTCTTTCGTCATTTGTCAAAAATACTCACTTAGAGGGAATAATATATAATAAAAAATTTTTGGTTTGTGGTTAACATTTTTTTTAGAATTTTTTGTTTTGTCATTTTCAAAAGACCGACATAAGGAAAAAAATTTCAAGATCGAGTTGTTTGCATATTACAAAAACAATTTTTTTTCTGAAAAATTTTGAAAAAAAATAAAAATAAAATAAAGTAAAAAATGAATAAACTTTTTCATCGAAAAAGCGAATTTAAAATTTTTTATTTTTATTTATTTAGTTAGTAGAATAATTATATTACTTAACGAAAGAGACTTGTTGGTAAGACTATCGGCTTAAAATTGTTTAAAAATTATATTTTGTACTAACAATAAAAAAAAATATGACACTTGGATAACTCACCGGTTTTAAAGTAAGTGCTTGAATTTGATTTTATTTGCTTTTAATCCGTAAATTTGCGCGGCCATCAAGTTTTCGCGAACCTTTGAAAGTGCAATAGTCACCAGCATAAAAAGCATTTCTCTTTTTTGCCAATGGGAAAACTATAATCTTTTTCCAGACTGTTGGGAAATATGTACTCGTAAAACAATAGTTTATTATATGGGTAATAGGCCCTATTATGCAATATATAGGATAATTATACGGACGAATTTTAGCGAGACTCCATCATCCCCTAATGCTGTAACTTTATTTTGGACAGAGTTTTCAGGACATCAACCTCTCTAACTATCTTAAATTGAAACTGTTCTCTTAGACTAGCACAAGATGAGGAGTCATTTAAACTGGGAGCACAATTTGTTTTCTTACCTACGCTATCAGAGTAGTTGTTAAGTTCCTCAAAGTCAATCTCACACTCGGGACTTTCTTTGCCATGAATTTAAAAGTTCTTTAGATTGCGCCACAATTCTCTGGACGGAAGTGACAGGTTAGGTTTTGAGTAACTGCACCAACGTTTTGCTTCTCTTACCATTTAAAAAATTCCATTTCTTTCAGTAATCAGATTTCCTTGTAGCGGTTTGCAAGAGAGGTTGAAATCAGGGAGTTCACTATGAAACTAGTTCTTAGAAACGTGACTTGCGTCGACTGCAGAAACTCTTCAATAATTCTGCAGTGATTTCTCTGAAAACTGGCTCTGATTGCTTACAAACCGTTCAATTCGCCTGAATGGAAAAAAACGAGTAAAAATGCTCACCGAGATACTTAAATATTGTATGCTATAACAAGAGGAGGAAAAATTATTATTATTATTTATTAGAATAATATAAAATATTACACTAACTTAAAAACAAGAAAAAGAGCACACTATCTGCTTGGGCCTTCGGTGCTTGGTAATTATAAGGTTATGTTTATGTTTTAAGGTATAGAATAAATGACAATTTTACTAGCTTTGAATTAGGCTGATTACCTTAATAAAGTTATATATTTTAATGAATAACCAAAGATAGGTAAACGTTTAAATTTAAAATTGCACAGATGTCTATTATGTGTATAAGGTTAAGTTGATCGTTACAGAAAGGACATGTGGGAGGAGACGTGGATAGAAGAAGGTGTTCATGGGTTAGCCTGGAGTGACCGATCCTTAACCGCACGAATATAGAAATTTGATTCCTTGATAATGTGGATGCATATATTGTTTTTTCACACTCTGGGTTAAAAGCTTTATACGGGTGCCTGAATTGCGCCCACGATGCATATTTTTGTCGAAGGAGATAGCTGTTTATGTAGGCTTGTAGGTCTTTAGAGGCACGTGGAGTAAATTGAAAGACTGGGGATTGGTGCATGTATTTGGCCGCTAGATCTGCCGATTCATTTCCCAGAATGCCTTTGAGACTTGGACTCCAGACGATACGTATTTTGTCTCTATTTTTTATTAAGTAATCTCGTATTTGGAAGAGAATTTGACTACTACCGTAAATGTTGGATAGCCCTTGTATTACCGAAAAGCTATCAGTAAATATGGCAAATTTACCTTTCGATTTCGACGCAAAGTCCATTGCTTTAAGGGTAGCGGTTGCTTCGGATGAAAATATTGAGCTATAACTTGGTAACAAAAAAAAAAAAAAATTTTGGAAAAATTAAAAAAAAATTTTGTTCAAAAATCTAATTTGTGAAAATCGCTAAAAAAATATTCAAGTGAAATTTTTTTTCTTCAAATATTCAGATCTTCAAAAAAGTGAAACTTGTAACAATTTTTTAACTAGTACACATTTTGGTTCCATATTAACTAGTTAGAAACTAGTCAATTTTAGACTAGTTGCCATTTACATAGACTGTAATTTGTATTCTTGCAAATACTTAATATGTCTTCCAAAACAATGAAACTTGCAAACGTTTTTCAAGTAATCACCATTTTTGGCTCATATTAACTGGGTACAAACTAGTCGCTTTTATACTAGTTACCATTTGTATAAATATAAACAGTTGTGCATTAAAAATTTGTTTCATTAATTTAGGTTTTTCCAACAGGGTTACCTTACTTAAATATTGTACATACAAATGAAAATACAAAAGTATGCAACGATGCAAAATATGTAGTCGAAAGTACTGCTATGTCAGTTAGTGCCAAAATTTAGTACGGGGAGTGTCATCAGAAAGTTTTGGGCGCGCAGGTCAAGAGAAAGTCGGTAGCAAAAAAAAAAAAAAAAAAATTTAGTTGATTTTTCTTCTCCACATTTTTTCGATTCTTCTGCACTGCTCATTTCAGCTGGTCACGACCCGAATAAGTTGACTCACTATAAATACACACATACACATGTACGTATATGCTTATATGTATATACAAACGTGCTACATAGTGACGAACAAAAGTAGAAATGCTATCTACTTGCACATTCGTAATCGTGCTTGTGTGTGTTTGTGTGTGTACTTATTTGTGTTGTGCATGCAACAACGATCGATAGATAACTGCATTTTTGTTGAATGAAGTGACACTTGCAGCTAATTGGCAACCAAGCGCTCGCTACAACGTGCCTCGGACTGATGATTGCAAAACATTCGTTGCAAAGTTTGATTAATGAAAGAGATTTTCATGAAAAAAATATCTATATATTATCGTGATTAACTTTACGGAAATAGACACAAATAAGAGATGAATGCAAGCTGTATGTATAAAAATTAAAGGAAATTCAACTCACTAATGAACACGAGAAACGACATACAGAGACTGCACTTCGTTCAGCGTTCAACGTTCAACGTTGGTGGCGGCCCTACCATCAAATGTAGACAACATGAAAATAATATACAAGGTGGCGCAGAAATAATAACCTTAATGTAAGGCGCCATTTCAATCATAGTTGAAACTTGTGAATAAGACAGCTGCAGCGTAAAGGCCAATTTAAGGATTTGCATCACTCGAAAAAAATTTTCAATAAGTAAAAATTGGATGATTAATTTTGCGCCACTTTGTATGCATATTCAAAAATACTGCCCATACATATATAAATAATTTTTTTTGTACAAATACACATGCACTACGTCAACAATACGAGTTTAACTATCATAAAGTGTGACAGCGTGAATGAGATGGCATTGCATTGCTGCTGCTGCTGTTCGCCGCATGCGCCGCCATCGAACGATTAATTAAAAATATTGCAATTAATGAATTTCAACACCAGCCAACACTCATCAGCCGCCAAATACTGGCCTTCACGAAATTGCACTGACTCGAGTCAACAGCAGCAAAGGAGCGCAGCGACAAACAAACTTGTAGGAAAAAAAAATAATAAGGGAGGCTAAAAAATAGCATTTAAGGGATTTGAAATATACAGAAATATTTTAAAATATTAAAAAGCGTGTTTTACGTTTGTGTCAAGCTCAGACATGCACCTTAATTGAGGCAATTAAGTTTTTAATTGAGCAATCGACTTTTGTGCTCACACCCACACACTCAATTGAGCTAACACAATTAGCATTTGATAGCTGAAAATGTTTCGATTTCGCTTGTTAAACTAGAAAAGTGGAGAGAAATTTAGCTTTAAAAGAAAATTTGGAGTGCTCATCTGCATCTCTCGGCGTGGGTGCGCATATTTTTCTGTTGCTTCGTCACTCGTTCTCGCCGCACATCAAGAAGAGCCAACCTCGCTACTCTCATTTCTTCGCAGCCTGCTCCTGTTTGGCTTTTGCTGGTATTGATTCTATGTTTAAAAATCGATAATTGAAAACCAATATTTTAAAAATTTCCATTACTTCTCTCTCTCTCATTTCTTCGCAGCCCGATCCTATTTGGCTTTAATATTTATTTTAATATTTTAAAAATTTCCAATAATTCCTGTTTCCTCTTTTTTGTTTTGCATAATATTCTGTCTTCCCATTAAATATATTTTGCTCTTCCTATAGAAAAATGTTCACAAGTTCGTTCGCATGAGCAAATGGACTCAATTTATGTGATTGCACATTTTATTAATTTAGTTTGGTGACCGCCGTAGCCGAATGGGTTGGTGCGTGACTACCATTCGGCAGACGTAGGTTCGAAACCCTGTGATACACCAAAATTAAGAAAAAGATTTTTCTAATAGCGATCGCCCCACGGCAGGCAATGGCAAACCTCCGAAGTTATTTCTGCCATGAAAAAGCTCCTCATAAAAAGTATGCCGTTCGGAGTCGGCTTAAAACTATAGGTTCGTCCCTCCACTTGTGAAATAACATCGAGATGCACCTCACAAATAGCAGGATAAGCTCGACCAAGCACCCAAAAAGGGTGCCCGAAATTTTTTCGATATTTTTTATTGTCATTTTGCCTTTTGGTATATTTCGGCTCTTTTAGTATTTTGATTATACAGACTCTTTGAACAACCCTTATGCCTACCATCTGCTCCCTACACTCACATTTGCTGTCAGTTGACAACCGTAAATGCATTGACGGCGACGGCGGCGCAGGAACCAAATTCCTCAGCAGCTGTGCATCAACCCATCATAGCCGCTGTCAATCGGCCCCGCCATCCAATGAGCCGCACCTTGACGTCCCGCATCCTATTGCTGGCCTTTCGGCCGGCCTGCCGGCTGTCAACGAAGTGAAATCGACTAACTGTCATTCATGTCGCGCTATGTTTTGCGGTGATTGCTGCTGCTGCTGCTGCTGCTGCTACTGATTTTTGTTGCTGTCTGTTGTAATGTCTCTCTATCTCTCTATGGCTGTGTAGTTGATGGTGCGGTCAGTTGCCTCTGCCTGCTGCTGCTGCTGCTGCCACTAGCAAGCTACGTAATGGGCAATGCAATGAATGCAGTTCATGCGTGTATTATATGCTTTGTACATTTGAAGCTTATGTATGTATGTGTATGCATGCATGTGTTGATGTATGCATGCATGAATCTGAAAGCGTACATTTCTGCACTTGTGTATTTAATGCCAATTTATGCGTGCAAATGCGTAGCATCCTCATTTGTTTTGCATACTCCCCACACATACACACACATCGTGTGTTGTTGTTGTTGCTGCTGTTATTGCATTGCCATTTCAATTTATATTTTAAAAAGATTTTTTTTCACGCGTAGCTGGATTACGGCGCGTTGCTTTCAGTGCTCAATGACTGCATTTATTTGCGGAAAATGTTTGTCACATTCATTGATATTGGCCACAAATCTGTGTGGAATTGATTTAAAAATTGTGTGTGGCTTGAATATTCATTTTATGAAGTAAAACCCTCAAGTGGGAATAAATGAGTAGAATTTTACATAGCTTTGGTTGAATGAAATGCATCGGAATTCCCTTCCCTTAAAGGCTTTCTAAGTAGTTTTGGGTTAAGTTGTGGCAGCGAGTTAATTTGCTGAAGATAAATTCTTATGGTTGTAGAAGAATGAAAAAAATAAGTTTAAAAAAAAAAAAAAACAACAACAAAGTAAAAAAAAGAAAAAAAGCAAAGTAAACAAAAAAATAATGCCTTTTCAGCACTTTTCAGTGACTTGTTTAAAAATTAAAATTTTTCGCATACCTTCGACCCCCTTTATGGTGGCAGGGCGAGCTATGAGGAACTATGAGAGTAGTTAAAAGTTGCTTTCAGGAGTCGAGATTAGACCGCAGCCGTCTGTGCTGCTCCGAAAAATACTAAAACTATTTAAAGTCACCTAGAAACGAAAGATTTATGTTAAAAAAAAATTAACAAAAAATTATAAATAAAAAAATTATAAATAAAAATTAAAAAAAGAATTGAAATACATCCTGAAACTCATAAATACAACGAAATCCTTAATTTTATCAGTAAACGACTACGGGCTACCTATTTATGGACAGTGCGCCAAAATGATACTGGCTATTTTTAGGGCGATTTACCATAGCGCGATTCGGAGAAGCATTCGGGGTTTCCCACAACATGGATTAACTGTCTGTTCGTTAACTAAATGACAGTCCAGAGTATTGTTTACAAGAGCGCGGAAACTTTTTGCCGAGAATAAACGCGAAAAAAGAAAATCATTTATGGATTTCAAATGTAATAGTCCGACTGCAAGCCCCTCGAGCCCCTCTAACGGAAATAAAGTTTTCGTTTATCGTACCACTACTCGTTACAATGATATTGGTAGCATCGCGAAACGTCATGGAGGAGGTGCTCATCAACAGACTGCAACGTCACGTGAAATAGTGCAAAAAGTGAAGAAGCGACTTGAGCGAAATCCGCGACGAAGTGCCAATCAAATGGCGAAAGAATTAAGCAGCATCCGCCGCATACTGGAAAATGATCTCAAAGTCAAGCTTCACAAGATCCAAAAGGCGCATGATCTCACACCAAAGCAGCAACAAGTCGGACTTGAGAGAGCGAAAGAGTTGCTTTGCATGGCCGAACATTGAGTTTTCAGACGAGAAAATATTTTAAATTGCGCAATTCGTAAACTCCGATTATATTGACCGACCGTTCATATGAGAATTTGAGTCATCGATTGACCACCAGGAGGCACCACCCGCCACAGGTAGTGGTTTGGCCCGCTGTAGCCGCAGATGTCGCTCTCCAATCGTTTTTATCGAGCCTGTCGTCAAGGTAAATGAGAATTATTATCGGGAAAGTATTCCGGAGGATGCTTTGAAGACAAGCATTTCGGTGGCAGACCATTGACGTTTCAACAGGACTCGGCACCGTCTCACAAAGCTCGAGTGAAACAAGAATGGCTAAAAAACAACGTTCCGACCTTCATAACGTCCACACATTGGCCCTCGAATTCACCAGACGCGAGTCCGATGGACTATTCCCTTAGGTCCATTTTGGAGAGTAAGATCCGAACTAAAAGATTCTCCAGTCTCGAGGCGCTGAAGAAAGCCATTGTCCGCGAGTGGGCGAAAATACCTGCAAGTCACATTCGGGCAACTTGTGATTAATTTCTAGACCGTTCAAGGCCATAGTCAAGCCAATTGACAATACATTTTTTGTACAAGGTGGCGCAAAATTAATCATCCTTTTTTTTTACAAAGTATTACTATATAGAAAAATGATTACGCGTGATTTGTTTTGACCTTCACACGCACTCCATTGCTTGTCTGTTTGTATATGTCTGGTGTCCAGTTCTCAACTGACACCATTTGCAAAAATTATAAATCTTGCGATAGGATGAATAATTTTGCACCACCTTGTACAACCCCATCCACATTCTTGTGGTACTTATGGTACATTTTTTTATTTTAATGTTTGAGATGAGCAGGTGGTTGAATGTATGTTTTTTTTAATGTTTTTTTTTCAATTTAAATTTTATTTCATTAAAATTTTTTTATAAACATTTTTTTTTATTTGTTTTTTATATTTGTAATTTTTATTTTTGTTGTATTTATAATTTTTTATTTTTTGGTTTGTTTTTTTGTTTTTTTTTTGTTTTGTTTTTTTGTTTTTTTTTTGTTTTGTTTTTTTTTGTTATTTTTATATTTGTAATTTTTATTTTTGTTATATTTATAATTTTTTTTTTGTTTTTTTTTGTTTTTTTTTTTTTGTTGTTTTTGTTGTTTTTTTGTTTTTTGTTTTTTTTTTTTGTTTTTTTTTAAGTTTTTTTTTTTTTTGTTTTGTTTTTTGGGTTTTTTTTTATATTTTGGTTTTATGGAGGTGCAAAAAGCATTTAAAGCTGAAAAGTGTGAGACTTGTCTTTCACCCACAAAAAACTCACCCCAGCCGCGTTTCTCAACCGCGGGACAACTGTTAAGTATTATTTCACGAGACGGTGGGTGGCTGCAGTTCGGTAATTACTATTCTTGCCATATTACTGACAGCGGACCAATGTTCTTCTGGACCTATTAGGTTACTGACCATTATTGGCTTCCCAACCCTGATACTCAATTCTTTCCATTCGAGCTCAAAACAAGGGCATACAAGGAAAACGTGCTCTGTGTCCTCAACTAAGTTGTCACAAAAAGTTCAGTATAGATTTAAAACATCCATATCCACTAAGTACTTGGGTCAGGTAGGAGGCTATCTGTGCATGTTTTCAATTCATCCATTTGAAGATATTCGGAATCAATCGATGCATCCATCGTCCGTTCATAGAGTTGTTCACATCCTTGCCTCGTACGGCTACTTCGCTTCCATTCAGTCTTTCGGTTTGTCTGCTGTGCTGGTGGATCCGTTCGGTGTTTTTCTTTTTATCTCAGAATGCATGTGTTGTATTTGTTGTATTTATTCTTCCAAATCGAGCTGAGGCTATGAGCAATAAATATTAGCTAAAACAAACTGTCACGATTCATAGAACTATTAGTTCTGCTTCATAAATATGTAAATAATGTAAATAAATTAGATATCGAAAAGAAGAAAAAATACCACAAATCAATAAAATTTTCTGAAAAGCCAATTATAATGCAACGCATTGAATGATTCAAGCAGCTCAGCAAAAACGGATAGGGCAAAAATAAATAAATAAATTATATTTAATGGCAGAAATGAAGACAACTAAAATGGAATGTCAGTGCGACAGGCAAACGAAATCCAAATGAAAACGAAAATTCCGCGAAAAAAATGGCAAATTATGCGTTTAACAACCAACTTTTGTGCAATTGAAGTTCATTCACATGCTGCGGTTTACACTGCGTAGACAAAAAGTTATTTGCCAACGAAAAGTTGTGCACACACGCCCTCTCTCATACTTCCGCTCCACCCTCTCTCATATTTCCGCTCCACCCTCTCTCCATTTCCCTTGCACACTTTCACATACAAAATGAAGCGTGACATTATTCTTTTGTGCTGCTCGCTGGCGCTGAAGCCACTTTTTATAGACTGCTTCATATGTGCACGAAAATTTACTTTGTTGTAAATTTTATTTGCCGATTTCATATGCGCACCAGCATACTTACATACTTACATGTACTATACGTATTTATTATCCTCAAACTACGGAAGCCGCATCCTTGTCAGCAAGGATGTGTACAAGTTAGTTGTCTGCCGCCTGCTGTTTTTGCGCACATCCTCACACACTCACGCATACATATGTACATATATGGCGTGCCCGCAACCATATTTGCATAATAATACAATGTTTGACAGAGGGAACACGTTCGATTGAACGCATAAAATTTCAGAAATGGCTCGTTTTCTATTTATTTGCACAGCTCATTGGATTGTGGAAAAAGTAAGACGGTGTGAGAGAAAGATCTAAATTATGGTGTAATGTTGCAGCTAGACAATGCCATTTTTGTTAAATAAAAACTTGATATATTTGTAAGAGTTGTCTGCATTGGTCTCGTAAATAAGGGATAATCGATATTCAAGGATTGATAAACGTAGGAATGAATTGAAGTATGCGTTTTTCAAAACTCAATTGCCTTGTTTTTGTTTTTGATGCAATTCGGCTCCTTGGGAATAACTATTTTGCACAAATTATTTCTTCCAAGAAAATTCACCTTCCAGACTAATATTGTATATTAGGTATTTAGTCGAGCTTTTGCGTAAATTTGTGGTATGGGTATTAGTATTAAAATAAGTGCGGGTATTGTTGTGCGGGTTTCTATTCACTTATTGAGGGATTTTACTTTATTGTAATCAAACACACAATTTTTTAGAGTTATTAACAAAATATGACAAAACTCGTAAACAAGTCCATTAAAAATCAGGGTTGTCATATCCGAGTGAGTTGGTGCGCGACTACCATTCGGAAGTAAATAGGTTGGAAACCCCGAGCACGAAACACCAATTGATAGAAAAGGTTTTTTCTAATAGTGTGACCCCTTCTAGGCAAGCAATGGCCTCCGCGTGTATTTCTGCCATGAAAATGCTCCTTAAAAATCTTCAGCCGCTCAGGGTCAGCTTAAAATTGTGTGTTAGTGTTGAGTAATGTGCGGGATACCAAATGTTTCAAATGCGACAGGCCCTTACAACGGTTCATAAAGGACAGAATAGCTTTTATCATATCCTCTGCATTCCAATTTCGTATTCCACCTTTCTTAAGCAATTTTGCACACTATACCCTATGAACTGCAAGTACCGGAAATGTTTAAATAAAATAAAACAGAGTTAAATTTCAGGCAAATTTATTTTATCTCCTTCAAAATATGAAGCGTCTGAAGCAACACACATGTGCCAACGTTTAACCCAGTCTTCCAAGCACCCCAGGTAGGCCGACAAAGGGATGGCTTTCAGCTCCTTCGTCGCATTCTCTTTGATCTCCTCTAACGACTGAAATCTGCTTCCACGAAGTGGTATCTTCAATTTGGGAAACAAAAAGAAGTCGCACGGGCCCATATCAGGTGTTACGGTGCTTGCACGATGGTATTTACTTGGTGTTTCGTCAAATAACCCTGCACAATTTGGGCTCGGTGCGATGGCGCGTTATCATTATGCAAAATCCAAGAATTGTTTGGCCACATTTCCGACCCGCCAGGCAGACACTAATGGTCCGATGGCGCTAAAAAGTGCCAGATGTAAGTCTTACAGTCCTACTAACATAAACAAAATATGGACCAGTTCCCACGTTCGCGGTTCGTTTAAATGAAACATTCCCGGTATTTTCTAGGGTACAACTTTTTCCGAACTGGTGTGTGATTGAATTACTAAGTATGTACATTTTTTATTTATTTATTTCATTAATGAAATACTCAGTTCGTGCTTTAAAAGTAATTATTAAGGCACTTCCTATGCTGATGCTCGTACTGTACTATATATGTTGACATAAATTTTTCACGGATCACAAAAGGGGCAACTACACAACTACCCCTTTTCTTATAATTGGCATATCGCATGGCTCGTGAAGAACCATTCGGAAAATGTTTTTTTTAATGTTCTGAGAATTTCAAACTGTAGAGCTTGATTCCATTATTGTAGAGCTAAGTGTTCGATCAAAGCTGTTTGTAGCACAGCACCCGCAGTTACTCTGTCCAAAGGACATGCATTAAAAAAAAAATATACAAGCACTCCAATAGAATACTTCAATGCAACTTGCACAACTGAGCGCTTCCAACAAATCACAAAATTGTCTACAAAAGAAGTGATTTTAGATTTGAATAGTGCAGGGAAGTGTCACCTCTTCATCATTTAGACAGCTTATGCAGAAGTCACGTCCCAGACTCTGGGCATGTCTGCCCCGTTATAATGAAAGTCAGTGTGCAAATACTATAGATATATATTTTGGTCTAGCAGATATTCTGTGCGCTTAGCACTGAGAGTCGGTGCTGTAAATCGATTAATCAAATTTACACCCGGAACTGCCACTATCACAATATTTTTCTTTTGTTTCGCTTAAAAGATGCTTTAATACTGCTGAAATGATGAACTAAATGTACGATGGTAGGAAAAAGGTCTAAATACTTCTATTTTCAACTTTGGCACGGACCCTCTTAGACCGATGCGTAGCGTTTCGAAGACTTTAACCGCGTGTTTTTAAATCAATTTTTCCAGCCAGTCGGACTCATACATAATTCGAACAAATCTTGTTCGGTTAACTTAAACTTTTATTCGAAGATTTCGAAGGTTTCTCATGTTTTAATTCTTTCCTTCTTTCTTTTCCTTTAATTTCGATTACAAATCAACCAAACATAAAAAATCCATTTCGCACATTATGGCCTTATTATTTTGAATTTGAAAAATGTCATCGCGAAGACGTGAATACGTTTTAACCATCTTAGAAACAAATATCAAAAACTCGAATGCTTCCTGAACTCTTTTTAGCGATGTAGGCAAAACACAAAAATCTCTTTTGTCTGAGAACTTATTTTTGTTAAGCTTTGGTCGCAGGCGGTCAGCTGCCACTGAGGAGTGCAGAGAATTAATCTGGGCTTCAGGTTAGTCCCTCTTACTGTTTTATTTGTTATAGTTCAACGGTTCTATGTGAAGAGGTCTTTTGTGAAGAGTCGGCCTACTGTTTTCAAGTATTCGCTATATCTAAAAAATATTTCATAAACCTTTTCGGAATCGTTGTATTTGTGCCAAGTGAATGAACTATTCAAATAAATAGTGCTGACTGATCGATTTTTTTTGCTTCCTTGTTTTTCTTTGTTTGTTCGAAAAAAAAGGTAATCCTTTTTTTTAATTTTTGTTATTTTCTTTTTATTTGCTTTTTTTCTTTTTTTTTTAATTTTTTTTTTTAATTTTTTTTTTGTTTTTTTTTTTTTAATTTTTTTTCAATTTTTTTTTTATTTTATTTTTTTCATGTTTTATATTTTATATTTTATTTTTTTTAATTTTTTTTTTATTTTTTGTTTAAATTTTTTTTTTATTTTTTTTTTAACTTTTTGAATTTTTTTTTTCATTTTTTATATGTTTCTGAATTTTTTATTTAAAATTTTTTTTTCTGAATTTTATTTCTTCAATATTTTAATTATAATTATTTTCCAAT
The DNA here is from genome assembly GCA_037575425.1 of Anastrepha fraterculus. NCBI lineage: Eukaryota > Metazoa > Arthropoda > Insecta > Diptera > Tephritidae > Anastrepha > Anastrepha fraterculus. The sequence goes on from JAYXIM010017499.1 coordinate 42,615, forward strand.
ATCTCATATTTCCAGCAACTCCTCTCAACTATGTTTCATACATCATTCTATTCAATAACATCCATTCGCCTACACATTCGTTCCCACTACTTGGCGCTACATATTGCCAAGCATAATTTTGCGACCTAACGTTTTTGAAATTCTCCTAATTAAAAAATGTCAATTGCATTTTGCATTTTAGAATTCGCTACGCATCCGGCGTACAATTTATGTGCCACGCACTCGAACATCCTGCCGCCACATATCAGCGGAGCATTCTCCATAAATTCTCGCACACACTTCCACACATACATGCGTACGTATGTGGCATGGCTCAGCATGTGTGCGCAGCACTGACAATAAACTACAACAATGCATCGCAACTGCAATATGTTGCAACTATTTACCGGTAATTGTATGCCAAATACAATTCACTTCGCAGCAACGATGACGTTGTGTGGCATGGCATGGCGTGGCGTGGCGTGACGTGTCATCTGCCGGCGTCCGCATGTCGCCGCCGCCACCCAAAGAGTGCATGCAACATGTTCATACGTGTATATGTATATACTTAGTTTTACATACCTCCGTGTGTGTGTGTGTATGTGTGTAATCACTTTGTTTGCTACAGCGTTTTGCCGGCTTTTCATTATTTAAAACAATTAACGCGCCTGCCGTCAATATTAACGCCAACGCTGTTGCCACTATAAACTAATGCACGCATTTACAATTACACACACCCACACGCGACAAATGCGAAACTATAAACTTGCCTTGCTTTCAAATGTAGTATTTGTATGCGTGGCCAAACTTTGTGCCCCCAGTAGAGAAAATGGGATTATATTGTGAGCGATTTTGGAGCTATTGGATTTTACAAATCGTTCGTTTTTAACGAAGCAAATCCTAGGAAGGCTCTTCACATTATTATATTTTTCTTTGTTTCTTTCACTCCTATTGGATTATAGAGCTTAACTCTTCACATGATCCGAAACAAAAGAAAATACAAAAAAGGAGTGATTCCCACATAACCCTAAAGTATTAAAATATAAAGTTCTCCGCGTGATAAAAAAAAAATTACAATAAAAAACAGAGATAGCCTTCATTTTATTTAATTTCTGTTTAATATTTATCGATTTATGCTTTTCCGGTACAATTTTAATATCACTTTTTTAAAAGTCGTTTTAATTTATTCCTCATAGTCGACATAACTTTCTAGCAATATTTCTATTGTCCCTAAGGATTCTGCAATACAAAAAATAAAGATAAACATATAACACAATATTACATTAGGCCGTATTCTTTTGTAAACGAGTTGCAAAAGAACATCCCAACATCTCCTGAAAAGTATTTGGCGGATTCTAACTAAACGTTAAACTGGCGAATTGGATATAGAAAAAATCGAGAGGTGATAGTAGTAGAATAGCTGACATATATGTATATATTTTTGCTATCTGGTGGTTTCACTGACAAAGTGATCTGCTTGTTCCGCTTGTTTGTTTATATTAGAACTCCAAAGAAAGAACTCCATTATTTTTGCGTAAAATTCAAGACTTTATTTCATATGTTTCAGATTGTCCGATTTGGGTGAAATATGCACCGTTTCGTTACATAATTTATTGCCATTTTAAGGGTAGTTTCATAATTCATGCGCTCATAAAATTCTTGGTCCTTATTGGCGAAAAACTCTGGTAATCGATTTTCACAATCTTCTCTTGATACCAATTTCTGATCACTCAGGAACTATTGCAGTGAGAAACCAAGGTGGTATTCGCTTGCTGCCAGGTCCGGCCTATATAGTGGATGCATTTAAACTTCCCAATCAAGTTCCCGGAGTTTTTGGCGACTCACTACAGATATGTGTGGCTTGGCGTTGGCCTGATGGAACGCAACTCCCTTTTAATTGGCCGACTCTGGTCGTTTCTCGTCAATTGCTAGCTTTAAACGGCCCAGTTGTTGACCGTAGAGATATTTGTGTTTGGCTATACGGAAACAACTCATAATAACTAATTCCTTTCAAGTTCCACCAAATACACAGTAGAGCCTTCTTGGCCATTAGTACTGGTTTGTCTATCGTTTGAGCTACTTCATCACTTCACTTTGGTCACGATCGTTTTCGCACAATATTGTCGTATGTGACCCTTTTATCATCGCCGGTCATCATCCGTTTAAAAACTGGATCGACTTCGTGGCGGTTGGCCAAGGCTTCGCCAATATTCAATCCATTATATTTTTTGGTATGGCACCCAAACATCACGCATATTTTTGAATCCAGCTTTGCCCAAATGCCTCCAAACGGTTTTATGGTCGATCTTGAGCTCCTGGGCGATGCTACGACTACTAACATGCCGCTGAACTTCAATAAGTTCTGTGATTTCATCGATATTTTCGACATTATCGACATTTTTTTAACATCAAAAATGCCCGAACGGTATCGATGCAACCAAAATTACACATACAGTATCGGCACCAACAACATCATTCACAATTTTAGCGTTCTGGCTTGCATTGTGCCTTTAACAAGGAAAAAACTGTACAATGTACCGAATTTTCTCTCTGTTGACTTCTATTGTTAACACCCTGTAACTGACAACTGATTGGAGTAAACAGAAAACAGGGAAACACGTTTTTTAGTGTGAAATGTCACCTCGGCAACAAGAATAAACTTGAAATTGTGGGATCGACCCTTTACAAGATGTCGATCTTTACATCCATCTACCGAGAAAATAATGGATCTAATATTCTGATTGTAAGTATGACACTTCAACCAAGAAATTCTATAAACAAAATACGGGCAAACAAAAAAACATACAAACTTGAGGTAGTTAGCAATAGACACCTTCTATGGATTTGCCTGGAATAAAACGAAATTTCCAACTGCTGGATACACAAATAAAATGAAGCAAAATTAAGCAACTTGAAGTGAATGTATGATAAAACTAATTCAAGTGTTCTTTTTGCAGCTCGCATGCAACAGAATGCAGTAACAGGAAGGCCAAAAAAATGGCGATTGAATGGACATTTTCCAAACTCTTTCATGGGCGACCTCAAAAGTGAAACAATTGATCTCACACCTAGTCGTATAGCTTTACTCAAGTTGGCGTTTACTGAATTGATATATGAATTATGTTGTGGCTTTGTTGTATGTAATTCTATATTTAAACGAGTGTTCTTTTTCAACTCGTCTGCAAAAGAATACGGCTTTTATGTTTAAAGAGCAATCAATCAAATGATAGTGGAATATATTGCACTGCCTTACCGCAATTACATGCTGAAATCAATCCCAGTTACCACATAAACGGGAAGCTTGGCCAAGCACCCTGAAAGGGGTGTACGCGCCAATTTATACACATCTTGTGGACATTAAGTTTACTTCTATTCACTGCCTCTGACAACTTGAAAATGGTCTAAAATTTTCGGCAATGGAGTACGAATAAATAGAAATAACGGTTATTTCATGATGGATTTTGATTTATATATATATATTTTTTTTTGTCAAACGGATCACTATTAATTGTACTTCTTCATACTTATAGAATATTATGCTGTCCTAATGAAATCTGGAGCATAAACTTCCTTATGCTCCCTTGTAGATCACCAGAAAACTTGTAGGGTTCGCTCTCTTCTTGTTTAAAATGTATATTTTCAACTAGGTTGCTACTGGGCATGTACCTGTGTATGTGTGCATTATACGAGTACATAAAAAAGTGTCCATGTTGTTGTTATTAGCGCGGGTCCACAGAAAATTCACGCACTAACGCCGCTCAGTCCATTTATCTAACACTTGCCACAAAATGTGGCCACTTCGCGCCATTCGAATGTTTTTGTGGAACTTTTTGGCGGCGCCCAGTGGGCCACTGTGTGACTGCGCATATTCTTGTCTGTGCCTGTATGCGCGCTAGCAGCGGAATTCATTTTAGTGCCTGCACTTTGGTTGAGTGACTTTCAAACGATTTACATGCAGCGTTTTGCGGTTTTGCATATTTTCGTCTCGCGCGTGCGAAACTTTCATATAAAAGTTTAATGGAGTTTTTTTTTTTGGTTTTGGAGCGTACCAACTGACACTTGGGGTTAATTGATTTTTGTGTGAGAATTTCATTGGAAATCGTGTTGACTGACAGGAAGTCGTTTTTATTTTTTGTATTGGTTTTTGTTTTGTTTTTTTTTTGGGTTACGAATTACAAGCTGAGTTATTTACTCGTGTAAATATCGATATTCAAACTTCGTGCGGTTGTGTGGCTTTTGCAATTAGAGAGTTTAAAAAGTTTGCATATATGTGCATGTGTATGTGTATACGCTCATAGATAGTTTTGATAGATAGAAAGCTAACTGAATGCTTAATATTTTCAGGGTTTGGAATGCATGAGTGAGGAAGAATCTTGAACACGAAGTTGTATTGAATTTTTTTAATATTTTATTTTGCATTTTTCTTATAAAAATTAAGTTCATATTACAACAAAAACCAAAAAATTTAAAATTTTAAACGTTTTACAAAAATTAAAAAAAAGTTGAAAAAATCATTAAAATTAAAAACTTTGTAATTAGAATTTTTAGAAAAAATTTAAGTATGTAGTTTTATAGGCCATTGACTTTTGGTGTCAGAAAGTGTGAGTTTCAAGTGGCTTAAGAATCGTCTAGCTGTTAGACAATTGTTCTCCTCCATATAGAACAAATTTCGTGTACTCAAATAAAGTCATTAAAATCATTATAAACAACACTAAAAAGGCTTATCCATCAAAATTCTCTGAGCGTGCTAAAACTAAAAGTTCCTAAGTCGAAATTTTCTCAAGAACACAAATCCTGCTTATATTTTGGAGCTCTCGCTTAGTCGACACTGATATTCGATTCTTACAGAGTAGCGTGCAACATTTTTCGAAGATAATTTTTATGTATTTGTTATTATTACAATTCGTTTCTAAATGGCAAGATTAGCTATTATTATTAGGCTTCTGCGCACTGCGATCAAAATAGATCTATTGTGCATAGCCTGCTGTACTTCTGGGGCTTGTTGTTCCATAATTTATATTTATATGGAGGCGCGTCAGTACCAAGGTGGTGTAGCCGTACAGGACTACAAAGAATTTGTTCTGAAAATTCAGGCTCCATTTCACAGAATCGGCAAATGTTTGTTTAAGTGGTAACTCAGGCTAGAGTGGCCTGTGAAGTAACGAGTTGGAAGTCTTAAGTCTACACTGCTGAGTGAGAGTAGCTTATCAAAAATTCCACTCTCCGGCGTTAGGCATTCTTGTTTCGCTTGTTGCTGAACGACAGAATTCTGCCAGCGTTCAACGAACTTGTGCTTCTCCCATCTTCTGAGAAGTTCGTTGATGTGGCTCTTTGTAAGTACACATAAAGGTTCAGCGCCAATTAAGGGTATGTTTGCCCCTATTTTTAAGTAATTCATTTCTCTCATGTCCTTCGTGGCAGGAACCCAACCTAATAACAATATGTTGAGCTAAAAATAATTTGAAAATAACTAATTAGCAATATAAAAAAATTAAAAATAAATTAATTAAAAATAAAAAAAAATTAAAAATAAATAAACTAAAAATATAAAAAAATTAAAAATAAATTACTTAAAAACATAAAAAAATTAAAAATAAATTAATTAAAAATATAAAAAAATTAAATACAAGTTAATTAAAAATATAAAAAAAGTAAAAAAAAAATTTATTAAAAATATAAAAAAATTAAAAATGAATTACTTAAAAATATATAAAAATTAAAAATAAATAAATTAAAAGTATAAAAAAATTAAAAAAAATTAATTAAAAATATAAAAAAATTAAAAATAAATAAATTAAAAATATAAAAAAATTAAAAATAAATAAATTAAAAATATAAAAAAACATAAACTAATTAAAAATATAAAAAAAACTTAAATTAATTAAAAATAAAAAAAAAATTAAATACAAATTAATTAAAAATGTAAAAAAATTAAAAATGAAATAATTAAAAATATAAAAAAAATTAAAAATAAATTAATAAAAAAAATGTTTTTGAGTGAATTTTCAAATATTTTTTAATAAACAAAAAATAAAAATGGTTTTGATTTTCAGGACATCTTTATTTTGACCTTAACGCACTCCATTGCTTGACTGTTTGTGTGCCATATTGCAGCTGTCTAGGTTACAAGTGTCAATCATGATTGACATACGACGCTGTGAATAACCGAAGGAATGAGCTCATGGTCTTTTGTGCCCTCCACTCATCACAGAACCTCATCCAAACTCAGTTTTTTTAATAAACCTTTCCTTTCTCTCGGCCGCACCCGACCGATATGTCTCAACCTTTCTCGCGCTATGGTTTCACCTTCGATAAGAAAGTGTACTGGAGTCTCAGGAGACTAGTACCGCTGAAACGATAAGAATTAGTGGACCATATCTCAACGCTGCGTAGATGGCTAAGCAATCTGTGAGAATGGTCGTGAGCACTCTTAGTTTATTCTTTGAGAGGATTATGACTTGCTTGAGCCTGCTTTGATGAGACCCCTCAGCAAGAACTTTGCCTGGTGTTGCACCTTACGTAAGCGGCTGCTCATGTCTCTCAGCTTTAGGTCTTCACTTTCCAACTGGTCTTTGATGTTGTGTTGTCGTCCCATACCAGGAAATGGCTTAGGTATGACCGTATTTGCAAAAATTATAAATCTGTCGATAGGGTGATTAATTATGCGCCACCTTGTGTATTAAAGTATGCATAGATCAAAAGAAACAAAAAATCAAATTACCTCTACTCGTGAAATCGGCATTAAATATTAATCGATCCAAATTTTTCAACCTCCGTTGAATGCCTTTTTTGACCACCCGAGTCTGGTCCTTTTTACGTTCTGTTCGAGGATCCTTTTTAAACGGTTGTATCCATAAACCGATAAAAAATTAAATTTTAGGAAGCTACCTGGAAGCTCAAGGCGTTAGCTGCAATAGCAATATGTTAAATTCAATTCAGAAATATGTTAAAAATGAAAGGACCAGTCGGACCAGGCCCTGGTGCCCAAAGGAGGGTTCAATTGATTTAATTTGGCTTCCAAATATGCATGCAGACACATTCAGTTGCAGTCTTAAGGCTTTGTTTTCGAATAAAAAATTAAATAAAAAAAATCGGAACTAATAAATATTCTCCACCTTATTACGACTCATTATTTCAATAAACGGTGCCATAATTAAATAAAAACAGCGCTCAAATTTTCATTATTCGTAATTATTAATAACCCCAAGTTAAAAATTAAATTAGTCAATTAGTTTTGCCATTTTAAACCTCCAACAAATTGAAATGCATTTATTATTTTTAAATGCAGCGCAACTTTCGAAAAACACCGCCGCTCCCGTTCCAACAGTGCACAAGCGATAAAGTCGTTGCGCTTAAAATCACGTTCACCACTCACTAGTTACCTTGGCACCAGCACCGCGAGCAGTTAGGCCAAAAGTGCACTACAACAACACACTGCCATACAAACTTCTAATTGCAAGTGCTTCACTCACAAATGCGGTGCAAACAAATTTCAACTAAATGCCCATGACTATTTGGTCGATTTAAAACAAATCACCGCAATTTAAATAGCAAATTGCTGTTAACATTGGCACAAGCTACACACATACACATACATACATACGTATGGCATATGCGAGTATGCATGCACATTTTTAGTTCTCGCTTTGGCCTTTACTACATATTTGCAAACTAAACTGTTTTGCAACACTCAAAAATGTGAAATGAAATTTTCATTTGCACATGTTGTTGCCTCACATACACACACACACACACCCTACACTTAAAAGGCCACTACTGATATAGTTCTTTCAATTGTAGACATTGGCTACTTTTGTTGTTGCCTTAGTTGCCTATTGCTTGACAGTTGTTGCGGCACAACTAATTGCATACAGGCTGGCAGGCTGGCTGGCGGGCCAAAACGTTGGACAGCCGCTCTGAGCGGTCGATATGCAGTCTACAGTCGTTGGCCTCATTTATCAACATCAACATCAACATGAAATGTGTATTCCCGCAAACTCACAGCAGCAAACATGCATACAATATGTGTGTATGTATGTATGTATGTATGTATGTATGTGAAACACCTTGACAGACTTTGCTATAGTACAGGTTGCTGTTGTTGTTATTGCAAAAGCTTTCTCTTTTCGCACAAACACTTCAATTCTCTTCACTTGACTTTAGTTGAGTTGACTTGACTTGACATGCAATTATTTTCCTTTAGTTGCGGCATGTGACAGTTGCCACACGTACACGCAGACACTCTTCTTTTCGTGTCAAAATCAACAAACAACTTATACTTCTATTAGTCTGCCTACCTGCTACTGCTGCTGCCTGCCTGCCACTTTTACGTAATTAATACCATCTACACTTTGGATTTGAATTTGAATTTGAATTCCCTTGGCAGCTCCCCATCGCCCTACGGTGAAGGTCAGCAAAGCTACGCATTTCACACCCAATAAACAACACTATTGCTCTTCCTGCTGTTGGCACCGTTGTTGTTTGCTAGTCTTGCTATTACACAACGCTACAGTGCTACGCACAAACAAATAAGCAGAGTCCGTCCGCAGGCACATTTCGGTATCCAAATTGCGTAATTACAGCATTAATTGATTACTTTGCTGATAGCGGTTGGAATTGCAGTTGAGGCGACAGAGCTGCAGTGTCGGATATTGACTTGGTGGAATTAATGCACGCAAGTGTCGATATTATCTACTAATGCGTTTGGATGCCCGGTTCGTTAGCAATGTTGTATTTAATTGAATTCGGCTGCGCCTAAAATGAAAATAAATTGAAATAAATTTCGAAAATTAACGAAATTGAATTCGATATGCAATTGAAACGAACTGCTGTGGCAGTGTAGCGGTAGGCAAATCTATTAGCGCCACTTTGCGTTGGGTAGTACAACATAAAACGATATTTATTTTTGATTTATATTGATCGATTATGAGTGGAGATTGTGTGACCACAGGGCGTATGAGCGACTTATTTCGGTGGCAGCGAATTGGAGAATGCGGGCAAATGTAGATGTAAAATAAATAAAAAATAAAAAATACATATAAATGAAATAAAATTAAAAAAAGTGTAAAATAAATTCGTAAAAAACAAACTACAAAAAGAAATTTGTCAAACAAACTTAACCAGCTAGAATAAAATGCAATGAAATAATATAAAATAAAATAAAGAAAAAAATAAAACTTAAAAAACAAAATAAAATTTAAAAAAAAATATAAAAAAAATTAAAAAGAAAAAAATTTAAAAAAAAAAACTAAAAATAATAAACAAAAAAAATTAAAAAATTAAAAAAAAAAATAATAAAAAAACTTAAAAAAAAATAAATTTTAAGAAAAAAAAAACAATAAATAAATTTTAAGAAATATAAATCTCTTATCACCGACCACTGCCTTTTGGTCACTCACGCACGTCGGCTCGGGGTTCCTCAAAACGACCTGTGCAGATACTGCGAGGACGAAGATGAGGAAGTATCGAGCAGACATTTGCTGTGCAGTTGTCCCGGTCTACCCAGAAGTCGACTCGCTCTTCTAGGCTCTCCAAGAATTGACAATCTTTCAGTACTCTCGAAC
>JAYXIM010017500.1:0-45521 GCA_037575425.1 Anastrepha fraterculus
GGCAAACCTCCGATTGTATTTCTGCTATGAAAATTTTTCTTATAAAAAACCATTGCCGTTCAAGGTCACCTCAAAACTGTAGGTCCCTCCATTTGTGAAAAAATACGCCACAAATAGGAGGAGGAGCTCAATCAAATACCTGACAGAATTGTACACCCCAGTTATTTATTTTTTATTTTAAACTCATTTTTTAGGGCCACTTCTTTTTCTCATTTTTATCAATGACATAAGCAAACGTTTTACTTTTTCTAATTTCTTGATCTTCAGCGTTGGTGCAAAAGATCGCGTGTCTTTAAATATTACATAAAAAAACTTTTTCATTTAATATTTTCGAGGCGCCAGTGCATTTTTAGCGCATCCTAAACCATTTCAAATGATGTACTACAAAGTGTGACAGAGTTTAAGGTTCTTGGAGTATTATTCGATACAAAATTTTCCTTCAATGGCCACATTAATTTTATTCTTTCAAAAGCGTATTCGGTTCTAGGCTGCATCCGTCGCAATACAACTGAATTTTCTGATGCGTATACCTATAAACTGCTGTTTACGCTTCTTGTCCGTTCTGACCTTGAGTATGCTGTTATGATTTGAAGACTTTACGACCAACTTGTTATTAATTGAATTGAACGCATTTAAAAAAAGTTTACGTTCCCTCCGACTTGAGTCGCTTGTTCCATTAGATAATTCTCGGCTAAAGGTAATCTGGAATTTATTGAACAGAAAAATACAGTCCTTTCACTTTCGTTTATTTTCAGTGTTCTTGATGACATCGTCGATTTTTCAGGTCTACTTGAGCGGATAGGCTTTAATGTTCCCCGAAAAGTCTTTGAAATTTTTACCTTTTTTATGAGGAAATTTGCGAGTAATGCACCCATTGATTGCACCCTTCGAGGCTATAATTCATTATGGAATACCAGTCTGCTTGATTTTGTATTATTCAGATCTAATTTTGTAAAAAATATAAATTAAGTTACTTAATATTGTATTCATTTTGATTTCTAATATTATAGTTGCCAAATTTAGCTTGTAATTTCTACTGTAGTTTATTAAAATAAATAAATAATTTCGCTTTTAATTCCTAATTATACCACCGGACACCCTGTAGTTGGCTATCTTTTAGAAAACACAAACAAAAAGAAAAAACACGCTTCACTACTCAGATTGACTGTTGTATTTACCGCAACCGGGCACTCTGTAGCTCATTTAAATATATGCATCTACCTTCCCTCCTCATTGCTTCTTCCATCTTCCTCTCTTTCGCCATTCATCGTTTCTCTTCATCTCGACTCGAATTGCAAAATTTTCGTTGCAATGAACGTTTAATTGTCTTTCTGTCTGTACTTTGTCACCCACACTTAATTGTCGTTGGTTGTAATTGCTATTGCTGCTGTTTCAGTGTTGGCTGTGGTTTTTGTTGTTGCTGAATGTTGTTTGCTTTTGTTGCTACAATTACTGCTGTTTTCATTACCGCCGTCACAGGCATTCACATGTTTATTCTGCGCGCTCAATGTCAAAATAAACTCGCCGCTGTCTGTAGCAGCATTCCTTCACCACATTCCGTTCACCCCTCCCTCACCAAGCTGCTCATTCATCTCCATCCAATATCATCTTACTAACTGCCTCTCGATGCGTCGCTTACATTATATTATATATTTGCTGTTGTTGTTCATTCGTTTGTTTATTTGTCATTGTCAGTGACGGTGGCAGTGGCAGTGGCGCTTGTGGGATTCAAATACTCGTGTACTCGTATGAAAATAAATATTGCTACACTGCGATGAAACGAAGCGAGTGTTCATTCATACTTGAGCTTATCTTTACCCATAACTACATAACTTTGTGTGTGTGTGTGTGCATGCACTTTGTCTATAGTCTGTATGTGTGCAATTGTATGTTATTTACTTCAATTCATTTGTCGTTGTTACGTTTTTAAGGTAATTCAGCCATCATGTCACACATGTCAACGACCATTTTTCTGCTCATTTATTTGAATTTGTCTTCCACTCTATTCCATTATCTGTATGTGTGTGTTTTTCTTCTTACCTGTTCATCATTTTCTGCTGCAACTTCTAAAATTTTGTGTTTTTCTGCTTTTCCGTCTTTCCCTCTAGTGGGGATGTTTAATGTAGTAGCTTCTGAATACTGGGACGTATTTATAAAATAACGAAATTGCCTCGTCATAGCATTTTATTGTGATTTCAGACATATTTAGTTATCTTTTTCTATACAAATACAGCTCTGTCCATACAACGTTCCACTCAAATGGTCCATTATGTGAAACCTTATCTTAGCAAACAGTTAGAAGTTGCCGATACAAGATTTGTAGAATGAGGTGAATGATTTTACTACAGGGATCGTATTTTGATTTTAAAATCGGTAAAACGTTTACCGAAACACTTGAATTCATGAAAAAAGTTTATGGCGATGATTCTCTTTCTCGTGCCAAAGTTCATAAGTGGCTTACACGTTTCTGAGATGGTTGTGAGGATTAAAATATCAATGATCATACGGACCGCCTAAAATCAGTATTCACGGAAAACTCCATCGAAATTGTTGGTAAATTTATGGAATCGGAGTTGGATATCTACAAAACATCGATTTATCGCATTTGAACTGATCATTTGGGCTTACGAAAGGTCTGTGTACGTTTAATTCCGAACAAGTTAACTGAGAACCAAAAATTGCTCAGAATTCAACTTTCGAAAGATCTCATTAAAGAGGCGAGAAAAGACGATAACTTCCTTTACCACATTGTAACTGGTGATGAAACGGGTTCCAACATGAACTCGAAACTGAACCTCAAAGTGTCAAATGGAAGACCCCAGACGAGCCACCACCCAAAAACTCGCGTTTGGAGAACTCAAAAATCAAGTCGATACTCATTTGTTTTTACGACTCCAAGCGAATTGCCCACAAGGAGTTCGTGTCAACGGACCAAATCATCAATGCAATTTTCTATCATGGCGTTTTTAAGCGTTTGTTGCATTGCATTCATCACTTACGCGCTGAATACCCCGAAGGAGGAAGCATCGCATGATAATGCACCATCTCATCGATCCACTCTTGTGATTGATTTTTTGACTAGAAATCGCATTTTAACGATAAATCACTCACCGTATTCGCCTGATATGGCTCCCTGTGACTTCTGCCTATTCGGACAATTGTATTTGGCCATGAAAGAAAACGTTTTGTGTCCGTAGAGGCTATCCAGAAGGTTTGTACCGACATCCTGAGGGATATTTCGGATTCCGGTCAATGATCTGAAACACTCTTTCGAAAAGCTTTTAGGTCGCGCAAAACGGTGTATCGAGGCCAGAAGGAACTATTTTGAATAAATAAAATCGAAGTTATCAGAACAAAGCTCCTGTGGTTTATATTTTAGCTCAGTCTTGTATTACTTTTGCTTCCGCCGACAGTTTTCTATTGTTTTTATTTTGCTTGAAAAAATTGGAAAGAACGATGCACAAAATCGGTCAAAATTGGCCCGACTGGGGATTGTAAAAGATCATCATTTTCGGACAGCTTTGACCTCGCTGAATCGAAAAATGACACTTAGAATGTTGTAAACCCTGGGGAAAGTGTTGAAAAACCACCCTCATCCCTTAATCTCAAAATATGAATATAAACTGTAAAACATTTTAATACAAAAATAGCACGAGTTTTATTCTCATATATTATTTAATTTTATAAGAAATTATAAGTAAAAAGATGTAAAATCAGATACACCCTTATCAGTTTTAAAAAACCACCCCTTTGCACCCTTATATTGAGTGGAGTAATTATCTATTGTTTTAATAATTTTTTTCATCCCAAGATTATTGTCATTAATAATATTTTTTCTCTCAAGCGAGCTGATAATTACCCCATAGAATTTTAATACCCCCTGGTATTGTTGAAACCACCCCTATTATATCCTTCTTACAAAATACAATCAAAAGTGTTCAAAAAGCCGAAAGTTGTTTCTTTTTCTAATTCATATAATCTTTGTCCTATAGGAATGTTAAAAAGACTCTAGTAAACTTCAAAAACCCCACACTAAAAAAACTCACCCCCTTTACACCCCTTATATAAAAATAAATCATTAAAATTCCCAAAAAAGCGTAAGAAATCTATTATTTTTTGCTTTCGTTACTTGCTTCTTGACCTTATTTCAAAAACATTCTAATCAATTTAAGGAGCACCTGATGGCTTAAAAAACAACCTTTTTTACATCCCTTAAAAAATAAGTAATAGTCAAAACAAATTGACGTCGGATATATAATTATCAACCTTAACAACTGCAAGGCATGATTTAATTAACCTAATTTAATTTTAAAAAAGTCAAGCGTTAAAGGGTTTTAAATACTCGGTTTTTAGGGACATAAAGCAACATTTATTTAATTTATTCTGCGAGGGTAGTTGCCGGCAAATATAGTTTTTTGATAAATTCATTGAGTTATTTGAAAACATATTTTTTGTAAAAAACTAATTTTTTTATTATAAGGGGTGAAAAGAAAATTCGTTCTCTGATGTGATAGGATCCTCTTGCTTTTGGTGAACTTTAATGATTTAATTATTATTCTTATTGCAAAAGGGATGGGTACTATAGAAAAAGGATTGAACCTTATTAGTGTTTTTAAGCAAATGATAGGGGTAGTTTTGTAATATGACAAGGGGCTAACAGATTCTTGTTTATTTTTACCAAGTGGTTTTGCTAAAAAAATTGACAATATTAACACTATTTTTTTATCAGTATATAAGTTTTGACTATTACTTATTTTTTAAGGGATGTAAAAAAGGTTGTTTTTTAAGCCATCAGGTGCTCCTTAAATTGATTAGAATGTTTTTGAAATAAGGTCAAGAAGCAAGTAACGAAAGCAAAAAATAATAGATTTCTTACGCTTTTTTGGGAATTTTAATGATTTATTTTTATATAAGGGGTGTAAAGGGGGTGAGTTTTTTTAGTGTGGGGTTTTTGAAGTTTACTAGAGTCTTTTTAACATTCCTATAGGACAAAGATTATATGAATTAGAAAAAGAAACAACTTTCGGCTTTTTGAACACTTTTGATTGTATTTTGTAAGAAGGATATAATAGGGGTGGTTTCAACAATACCAGGGGGTATTAAAATTCTATGGGGTAATTATCAGCTCGCTTGAGAGAAAAAATATTATTAATGACAATAATCTTGGGATGAAAAAAATTATTAAAACAATAGATAATTACTCCACTCAATATAAGGGTGCAAAGGGGTGGTTTTTTAAAACTGATAAGGGTGTATCTGATTTTACATCTTTTTACTTATAATTGCTTATAAAATTAAATAATATATGAGAATAAAACTCGTGCTATTTTTGTATTAAAATGTTTTACAGTTTATATTCATATTTTGAGATTAAGGGATGAGGGTGGTTTTTCAACACTTTCCCCAGGGTTTACAACATTCTAAGTGTCATTTTTCGATTCAGCGAGGTCAAAGCTGTCCGAAAATGATGATCTTTTACAATCCCCAGTCGGGCCAATTTTGACCGATTTTGTGCATCGTTCTTTGAATAAGGCGAGCCAAGAAGCACCGAGAGAATGGCAACTCCTATAGGCTTTTTTAGCTCGCTGTATTTAAAGCTCTGGAAAGTGAAAGGGTAAATGGTAAAGAAGGAAAGGAGAGAAGCGACAGAGAGAAAGAGATAGGTTAGAATAAAGACAGAGATAACTAGGCCTATAAGAATTTTCGAGATTCTTTGGTAAATCTGAAAATATCCTCAAGTTTAAGAGAAATAATTTTACTCGTTCTCATGACATTGGAACCTGAAACTCACGGCCTTGTGGCAGCAAATGCGGGACACTCAAAGAGAAAATTCTCTGTGCAATCCGGCTCCTCAGTGAAATTGGCTTCTCAATGATTTCAATGGTGGTCATATGCTGATCCTATGGATTATGTCCTGTAATAGTACAACCGATTGTCTTTTTTACCATTAACCATTAACCGAAATCTTTTCTTCCAACTTTTAGTAGAAAGTTCGAAAACTTTCTGTTCGGGCTTCTCACAAAACCCTTAGTAGTTCTGCAACGTTCTAGACTGGAACATCGCTCTTTATCTAAATTGCACAATCGCTGTTACGATTCATCATTCCCGTATAACTGATTCCGATTATTAGCTCGGGTCCCAGTGCGGTAACCGCTGATCCGTAGTTTGCCAATTCATCGGCAATTTCATTTCCTTGAACACCGCGATTGTTTTTGCTTAATATTCTTTCGTGTAGTTCAAGAAGTCGGTCACTATCACATCCAGACTAGGAATATTTTCGAAATTCGTTGTGTTCGATAACAAAATTAGCTGTCAGCCATCGGTTCAAATATAGATCTTAAGGGGTGCCGGTATTCATAATAAAAAAATGAAAAACGATATTTCATTTTTTTTACTGTTTTTATTTAACTTTTTTCACATAAAAAATATAAAAAAATTCTGTTTCGATTTTAATAAATTTAAAAATGGCGCTGAGTTGACCCTCCCGAAAAATTGGATCTGGACGGTGTTGCCCACTTTGGCTCTTCTATTTATGATCATAAAAAAATCACAAAATGGCGCGGTTTTGTATTTGACACTCTAACAATCGGAGTTTTTTTCAGTTTTTTAATCAAAAAAATACGAAATAATAATATGATTCTAGTACGGGCGATAGCCATTGATGTCGTGGACAACATACTAAATTTTCGAACGATTCGGTTGGAATAGTGTGTTTTTTTTGTGACAACACTAGGCCGAAAAAAGTCGTTTCGACATAAATGAGTTTGAAGTTTGAGGTACAGAAGGGGCTGTAGAAGCTATAATATAAAATTTCACAATATATTCTTCAAATACTATGGAATACTTTCGAAATACCGAAAAAAATCCACCAGCGGGCCCCCTTAAGGGGTTATAAGGTTGTAAGACTGTAAAATCATATTTTTTTGAGAATTTATTACAAAGAACCATTTTATTAAGCAAATAGAATTTTCAATTATCCAAATAATGTCTACTTCAAAGTTAATTATAGCACGTAAAGTTAGTGAAAATATTGAAGTGCACGGCTCCTGCGCAGATCCTCAAGCGTCCTCCAAAAAAAGGCTTTCGGCGGTGGTCAAAATATCTCCGGTTTGGATTATATGAAATCGAAAAACCAAATAGATTCTTTTTGTGGATAGATAAAGCTAGGTATTAATAGAAGTAATAGTCAAAATTTTAAGTTTTGATAAAATGTCGGCTATAAGAAAAAAAAATCGAGTTTTCTATACAAATTTTCACGAAAAATTGCCTGAAAACAATAGGAAAAATCATCAGAATTCTTATACCTTCGATTAATACCTGGAGAATATATCTGAGAAGGTCGTGTTAAAATTTCAAGGCGATCGGTTCAGAAAGAAAATAAAATAAAAACAAAATCGATTTTTTGAAAATTATAACTGTAAATAACCCCTTAAGCCAAAACTCGCTCTCAAAGAGAAGAGAAATCCCAAAATGAGGCTGTTAATGAAAAGCCGATAATGTCGATAAAATCACAGCAATAATCGAAGTTGACCGGCATGTGAGCAGTCGTAGCATCGCCCAGGAGCTAAAGATCGACCATAAAGCAGTTTTAAATAATGTATTTCTTTCCCAAACTAATGTTAAAGAAAATTTGGTTAGGCGGGCATTGCATTTAAAGCTAAAAATATTGATTATTGACCATAAAAAATATCAAAACGAGGATGCTGATGCCGTCAATTTTAGTCGCTCATAGAGCTGTTTTTATTGAAGAAATAATCTTCATTGGCATTTTATAATTTTTGCAATAAAACCAATAAATTCTGTTCATAATAATATTTGTGTGCGTGTGTGTGTACAAAAAAGCCTTGTGAATCGATATGGTCAAGCCGCATTTTTAGTTTTTACGCTCGTAGTTTATGAACGAAAACTATTTGTGTTTGCTTGTGTATGTAGGTATGCGTGTGTTTGCGCAAATGTGTGTGTGTGTGTTTCTGATGTCACAATAAATTAGATCATCGCTTCACCGCATTGTGAAACAAAAGTTTTCTGCCAATTCAGCGCCATTCAACTACATTCAGCGCCATATTCAGCAACTTGTCTCGCACAGCCGTAATCAGTGCTTGCGTCACACGCATACGCGCATTGTTGCTATTAGATGACAATAAAATATTTATTTAACACAAAAATATTTACCTACTTTTATTCGCTTAAGTGAGACAAAAGTAGCGCAAACAGTTTACGCTTGAGCTGTCGCTTTGTTGGTAGCTTTATGTGTGTGTGTATGTGTGTGCCAATGTGTATAGCTGGGAGTTTGTTGCTTGGTGCTTGCTGACTTTTAGAGCTGAGTAGCTGCCATTCAATGTTCTAACTATTAACTAGTCGACTGACTGACTGATTGGCTGACTGACTGACTGATTGCCTGACCGCCTGACTGACTGGTTGCTTGGCTGGCTGGCTGACTGTCTGACTGACTGGTTGGCTGACTGACTGACTGGCTGACTGACTGACAGACTGGCGCGTGAGTGCAAACGCACGCAACAATAATTTGTACTTGAACATGGTCAGAATAATTGGAGCAAATGCACACGAGTCTAATTCTGCTATTTGTATTATAAATATTTGTATGCTATTTAAATAGTTTGTTTGTTTTTTTCTTTGCTACCTTCGCTGGCTTTGTTGTTCTGCGTAAGTAATTTTACTAATTGAATTTAATTTGTTTTGTAAGTTGCTCTAATTTGTTTACATACTGAATTTTTTTTTATGCTGCCTTTAATTCGTGCCGAGTTGATTTGTTGATTGGTGCACAGTGGACTATTTGTTGTTATTGTTCGGTAGGCTTATCATTTTTTAGTAAAATTCTTTCCCGAATCACGATTATGAGCCATCGCTGCGCTGCAAGGAAAAATACTACCAGTTTACTTTTCGACTCACCCAGTTCATGTTCCATATTTTTGCCATGTTTGGAAGTGGCATTTTTAACACGGTAATTTTGTACGAAATGGTTTGATATTTGAAAATCTAGCTCTAGCATACCATCAGCAGTCTTTCTCGAGGAAAAATTTGCTATTAACCGAATAGGTGTAATATTTTTGTCGAATTTTTCAGTTCAAATGCCCAGCGCATATTCGACTCTTCAATAAACTCCTCTGTCAATTTTTGCTCTTTGATTTTGTCATCCACGAACGCTAAGCTTAAACCCTGAAGGTGGGTTTTCTCCATTTTTAATTAAAAATATTCCAGCTTTGGTTTTACCATTACGTATTGTTCTTAATAAATCACTTACCTCAGGCATTCTCTTTGACGGTTGGAAAGTTTTCTATAACAGGGAGCTTGTATAAGAGTGGGAATAAAAATAATGTTTGCAAACTATAGTCCTACGGCTAAGCTTTCAACAATTTCTAAAGTGTTGGAATATATTTCTGAAGAAAAGATAACTTTTGTTTAACTAAAAGTTTAATTTCCTCAAATCTAACTTAGCCGTTTGTAGTGAAACCTGCATTGCGTATTTTACAAGAGGATTTCAAGTTGACTGTAAATATACAGATTTTTCAAAAGCTTCTCATACGGTGGCTCATTCTAACTTAGGTAGAAAAACTGCTTGCTTTAGATTTCATTCGGGTTGCCTTCAATGGTTTATGCCCTATCTTTCTAACAGGTGATGTGTTGTCACCATTGATGGCATACCTTCTACTCTTTTTTTTGGCTTTTTTTGTTCGGGGCTCCTTAAGGAAGTATTTTAGGCTCTTTACTTTTTATTATGTTTATTAACGATGTTTGTTTTCTTAAACTAATTTTTTGTTCTATGCAGATGATTTAGGAATTTTTTCTTTCATTGAAAGAAAATTCTGCATGACGTGCATAAACTTCAAACTGATTTTGATAATTTGCATCTCTGATGTACTAAAAATCATCTTTCTTTGAATAATAAGAAATGCTTAAAATCACTTTTGCAAAAATTCATAATGCTTTCTTGACTCGGTACAGTATCCCTAACACCCTCGTCTACACTTAAGGTGGTATTCAGGTCGAGAAAAAATCGATTTTTCTGCATATTTTCAAAGTTTAGACCTTCAAAAATATGCCCTTCAACGGATTTTTCAAAATTAGAAACTTTTTTTTGTAATTTGGTGTTTCTCCGAGATGCGCACCAACTCTCTCTCTGTGAATTCCGAATGGTAGTCACGCACCATCCCATTCGGCTACGGCGGCCGCTATCAAGCTGTCAAATACCTGTTTTAAATCTACAACTAGGTAGTGTAAATTAATATTGTATTCCCGAAATTTTTAAAAAATCTGACAGATAATGGATGGTGCATCTGCTGAGGCGGCATATTCATCTCTTAGCTCTTCCACGAACGTTTTTCCTCGTTGGTAAAGTATGTTTGTAAATACTTTATAACCGAATTCTAAAAGGCACAAACGAAACTTCTTTCACGTACAGCAATTGGTTCTTCTTCTTCTTCTTCTTCTTGATTTGGGCGATCACCTCTTAAGCGATTTTGGCCCAGTTTAACATAGTCCGCCAGTCGTGTCTTTCTCATGACAACCGGCGCCTGTTGGACACTCGAAGTGAAGCCAAGTCCTTTTTCACCTGATATTTTCAACACAAAGGAGGCCGGAGGCCTTCCTATTCTTGAGCTGGTTTAAAACTGCTTTATGGTCGATCTTTAGCTCCGAGGTGTTGCTTCGACTACTAACATACCGTTCAACTTCGATTATTTCTGTGATTTTGTCGATATTTTCGACATTCACGAAATTTTTTTAACATCAAAATTGTCCGAACGAAATCGACGAACCCAAAATTGCACGTTATCAGCCGCACCAATAACATCATTCACAATTTCAGCGGCTTGGCTTGCATTTTCGCCTTTAACGTAGGAAACTGTGTAAATTGCACTGAACTTTCTTGTTGTTGACTTCAATTGTTACCCACCCTGTAATTCTCAACTGAATGGAATAAAAAAAAAACAAATTTTTTCATTGGAAATGTCAACAAGCATAAACATTACGAGCCATCTACCGAAAAAATAATGGATTTCTATTAAGACTGTTGCATTTTCTTCCCCCTTCATGCCAGTATACGATTAAAATTTTTCATTCACGACTCACATTTTGAGAATATACATATAATACTTGAATCTATCCAAAAATCATCCATGCAATCAAGTAGAAAGCGTGAACAGCACTATGAGCTGAATACGAGGAGTGAGTTGAATCAGCTTTTCTAACCAAGGTCTTTAGACTCTTCTTTCTGCAAACCATTGCTTTCCCTTGTAAGTTTGTAAGTATGTAGTTTTTACTCCAAATGCTCCACATAAAATGACAGTTTGCTTTGGGCTTTAAAAGCTTGCTATAAATTAGCCCCACCAATTTGTGAACCTGCCACTGAAGGCACGCGACTATCATTGGCATTGTCATACGTATATTTGAGGGTTCGTATGACGTCGCGACATACAATCCAGACATTTGTGTAGGGGTTAATTAGAATTGATTTTTAACAGATAGATTGAGTAGGTTTACATTTTTTATACCACTTAGTTCACACGCCTTTTTCTTGTAATGATTCGAGTTACTCGAATTTGTGGATTGGTAAATCGTGAAAAAGGTTCGAAAATGCGGAAAAATTCCACCAAAAAATGACTTGTTGTAGGTGAATAGATTCTGATTGAATGACCTGTGCACTTTTAATATCTCAAATGGGACAGTTTTGCGAATGGTTGACTCAGATGCCCGGTTATGTTGACCGAAGCAATTACGCATAGTGCGAAGTCCTACTCTTGTAGAAATGCTATTTAAATATTACCATAAAATATTTATTTTACGCGTTGTTCAACTAAGTATCGCTCCATGAGTAAATTTGCTAAAGCCTGTGGTACCTGTTTTCAGGAGAAAAATAAAAATAAAGATTAAAATATCACAAATAACACAGGCCGACAGCATCTCAGACCTCGAAACCAGGCTATATATTTCCGAAGGTTTATGATGCGCTGAATCCAAATCTGGCTTCAGAATTGCTCTATCAGCTCTGGTTTTCGAGATATCCTAACCTAAAAGTGCAAAAAACACCGTTTTTCCCCATATTTGAGGTTATATGGCCTTGCAGATGTTTTCTTTCACCAAAAAACTAGGCTGGCATCTTTAAGTACAATTAGAAACATGAAAATTTCAAAATGCGATATCTCAGTGAAAAAAAATGATATTTGAGCAAACCCAACGCCATTTGAAAAAAGAAGGCTTGTATTTAAAAATGCCATCCTTTAATTTTGGTGAAAGAAAACATCTGCAAGGCTACATAACCTCAAATATGGGCAAAAACGGTGTTTTTTGCACTTTTAGGTTGGGATATCTCGAAAACCAGAGCTGATAGAGTAATTCTGAGGTCAGATTTGGATTCAGCGCATCATAAACCTTCGGAAATATATAGTCTGGTTCCTGGGTCTGATTGTTGGTTAAATTTTGTCGGCCTGTGTAATTGTTGTCAAATATCTGTATTACCCCATATATGATTACTAATGGCTAAATTATAAAACACAATTCTTATTAGTTATTTCGATTTATAAAATCATTTTTGCGCATACCAATCGTAATCTAAATTAAAAATCTCTGTCTCGCCTGGTTGACTCCTTGAATAACACAAAAAAAAAGAAGAAGAAAATACAGCAAAACTTAAGCTTAAACACTCACCCAAAGCAATGTTGTTGTACTTGATTTTAATAATAAAGGGTGATCAGATTGAATTTACTTTTTTTAAGCGAAATTTCCGTATTTGGAGTGAAGAGCAACTCGAAACCATTCAAGAACAATCAGTACATCCATTGAAAACAACCGGTTGGTGCGGCCTATGGGCTGGGGGAATCATTGGCCCATATTTCTTCAAGGACGAGGCTAGCCGCAATGTAACAGTCAATGGTGAACGCTATCGCGATAAACGACTTTTCGATGCCGCGTGCCGGAAATTGAAGCCTGTGGTCTCCACAGCATTTGGTTCGAACAAGACGGCGCTACTTATACAGCTCGTGAAACAATGGATTTGCTGCGTCGTCGTTTCGTTGAGCAATTTATCTCTTTAGTCTCGGATCAGCGGATCGGCCACCAGGATCGTGTGATATCACACTTTTGGACTTTTATTTGTGGGCGTATGTGAAGTCTAAATGCTTTGAGGATAGACGAGCTTCAATTGAGATGTTGGAAGCCAACATTTAGCCAAATAAAGAATTACGGCTCAGTTGCGAGCAACATTTGAAAGGGATTATCTTTAAAAAATAAATGTCATGAATGGTTCTACATAAAAATAATAAAGATTGACCAAGAAATTTCAATTTTATTCATTTTTATTTTATTTCATTTTAATATTCGATACCTCTCCAGCGATGATCACCCTTTATAACGTCCTTGTTTAATAAGCAAAATTTTTGCTGCGTACAAAGTGGAATTGAATTCCGATAAAATAGTGTTTGCTCACATGTGTGTTTGCATATACAATATTAATAAACTACAAGGCTGATGCTCATAAATTTTCTGAACCTGATAAAAAATGCGGCTGTATTTGTATTTGTGTCCAGTATTAATAATACAAAGCATAATTAATACATAAAAATACTCACAAATAGCCTCACTTCAGCCGGGCGTAAATCTTTTTTTCAGACACCAAATTTATGATCGTTGCATTCGAACTCATTTACATACTTACGCTTATATAATTACAAATCCATATTTGATTGCCGTCGTCGTTGGCTCTGACGCTCTAATAACTGGCGTACGTAACAAATGAAGCTATTCATAATTTGCATTTTTTTTTGTACGAGTACTCGTACAATAGTATTTGTGTTTGTGTCACACACATACACATACATATGCATGTGTTTTTATCGCAAACTCACGTTCCTGACAAATCTTTATCTCTCAAATGTGGCATAAATTCCATTGTAAATCAACACAACCAATCCGACCAACTGACAATATCCGGTTTTAGTGGTGTTATTTATTGCACTAGCGCGTATCGTATCTGTGTGCCTGGGTGTGAGTGTGTGTGTGTATGTGTGAGTGCGTATAAGTGACTGCGCCTGTATTTGTTTGCTTGTTTGTTTTGCTTAAAAGCTCCACTAATTTGTTTAGTCATTTGCATTTATTTTCGCGATGAACAACGTGGACATGCAGATCTAATGGAAGTAGTTTTGCATTTCTGTGTGTATGTATGTATGCATTTTTCATGCGCATACAGTTTTGTACAGAATTTAAGCAACTTTTCTCCACACAGTTTATGTATTTTTTAGTCCATACATTCATGAATCCATGTATGGCAGTCCTAAATGATATTAGCACCGTCTTCAAGGTCAGCCTTTTACGGGTTCCGGACATAGGATATTTTAGGAAATCGCAAGGCCTATGAGCTACCCAGAAAGGGTACTAATATCCACTACTTAAGAACAGAGGCAAATATTGAAATTCCTATGGCTACTTGCAAATTAAGGATAAAAAATAATATCCTCCAGGAGGCCCATAGGTCATAGAGAGAAGAAAATGCTTGTGTTACAACCAGGCCAATTTGGCCGCAAAAAATAGAAAAGGTTAGGAGAATTGCTAAACCTCTCAAGAGAAAACATGTCGGCATTCGTGGCTTGTTTCACCGGTCATTGGCTGTTAGGTAGGCACTCAGCTAGGCTAGGAATAGTTTCGCGTGAATACTGCAGACGTTTTAGAGACGAGGAAAGGGCAGAAACAGTAGAATACTTCCTCTGTAATTGTCCAGCCTTAGCTAGGAGTAGAAGAAAGTTGTTAGGAAAATACGCTTTTGACCCTCTTACGCAACCGTCCGGTGTTGGAATAAAACCTATCCTACGCTTCATAAAAGCGCCTAAATGGTTCCATGGTAAATAAATATTGAGATTCCCCTGTTACACAGTGGTACCACAACGAACCTATTGGTCTAAGTGAGTTACCTACTCTAAGCCGAATGCCACAAAAACCTAACCTAACTAGTCCATGCATTCAGAATATTCTTTCGCACAAAAATATTATTTGGCATTTGTTACAAAAAAAAAACCCAAAAAAAAAAAAATTATTACGAGAAGTTCAATAATAATGAATTAAAAAAGCAAATATGTCTAGAAAAATGGCTGCTGTTATAACACCGTGTAAAAAAATCATTTTTTTTTTGTATTATACCGGAAACATGTCAAGCTCATGTGACACTATATGTAGATTAGGGCGGGTCGATTTAAAAATCGCTCATTGCTCTGTGAAAATCGTATTCTAGGTATCAAAATAAGAAACTTTGCCGAAGGAACCATACCTCTAAAACGAATTCTGATGTCCCCCAATTTGGGTGGAACGAAAAATCCCAGTTTGACCCATTTAGAGTGCTCCAATCGAGTCCAAATGTATGACCGACCCCCACTAACTTTGGACGGCCGATCCACCCATGCCAGTGGCACACCCCTGGAACTCCCCTGGGGAGTTCCCCATACAATCATTTCAAAATATCACCATTTTTGGCCTTTACATGAGAAAAGAAACTAAAAAGTTCGACCCAAATTGGGGGACATCAGGATTCGTTTTAGAGGAATAGTTCCTTGGGCAAAGTTTCTTATTTTGATCCCTAGAATATTAGTTTCACAGAGCAATGGGCGATTTTTTTGCCTCCTCACAAATCGACCCGGCCTAATGTAGATATATAAGGCGGCGCAAAATTAATCATCCAGTCTTGTTTTTGTATAACTTTATTACTGTATTTTGACTTTTACACGCTTCATAACTTGCCTGTTTGTGTGCTGCAGCTGTCTAGTTCACAGCTATGATTGGCGTACGATACCATTTCAAAAAATTACAATTTTTCCTATAGGGTGATTAATTTTGCGCCACTTTGAAGTAATGAGGCATGCTCAGTTGTTCTTATTTTGACATATATTTAGTTATTTAAAAGATTTTTAAGGTTTCAAAATGCTTAATCTTCAAATGAACTAAGTTTTGAAAATATTAAATTTTCAAAATACAAAAATTGCAAAAAACTGTTTTCAATATTCACTATATGATATTATCATGGATATCAGATGACAGATATCCCGCTATTAAAAAAAAATTGCTTACTTTTCGCTAGGACAAAAATTTATTTTTTTATGGTATCCATTACGCATACTTTTTTTCATGGAAGAAAAGCTTAGCAAGTTTTTTTTTGTTTACGTTTATATAAAACATCCAGCGGAGCGCATTCTCAAAGTAAACTAAATTTTTGCACACTGTTTTCGCGTCAAAATTTTCACCAAATTCTTTATCTGACTTCTGTTGTCACCTGTTTTGAAGTCATTTTTGCCTTTTTTAATTTTGTTATTAAATATTATTCGACTGCCATGATATATATTACACCCTTTATTTGGCCGTGCACCGCTTTCTATTTGTGCTATGCGTCCACCTATCTGCAATTAAATGCCGCTTATGATGTGGCATGTGGTTTTTTATGGGCAGTTTTTATTTCATTTTTTTTACTCCGAGAGGTACACGCGGAGCTTCGCCATTCATTGCCTGCCGAGGAGCGATCGGTATTAGTGAAAGATTTTTCTATCATTTGGTGTTTCGCGCCTGGGACTCGAAACTATACACTTAGGAATGTTAATTACGCATGAAGTCATTCGGTTACAATGTCCACTTTGCCATTGAAGGCTTTCAATTTGTGAGTTCTTTTGGTATGAGATCGATTTTGAAGACTTAAAACAGCTATTTGGCTGATTTCTGCGTATGATTTACCTTTATTTATTTAGTTGTCAATTCGATGTGTTTTGTTTTTGTTTCCAACCCAGGCTGATGGTTCATCATACAAGGATACCGATTTGGTAATTATGTATGCGGTGGTAGCTTTACCGTCAATCACATTCGTCTGCTGTTCGTCTTGCTGCATTTTATCAATACGGAAGTCTAGCATCATTGCTTCGCCTCCAATCAATGTTGCGAAATTTCACGTAACTCGTCTTGCAGGAGCTTGTATTGCTTCATACAAGCATTCTGGGCAATAGTGACTACCAGTCAGGTCAAGGCGATGGCATATTTTCGGAAGCATCCGTGTTCGCTTAAAAGCTGCGGCGGGAAAAGATAACGTCTCGGTGTTTTCGACAGATCCACTCGTTAATCCGTGGTATTAACCTATGCGTCCACCGGCCTTTTGGTGACTGGTCCCATTTAGCTATCGGGATAGAACATTCTGCTTGTTTCAGATCCTCTGTTGGCTTGAGTCCTTGAATCGTCCGACACAGTCTTCTAGGCAGCTCGGGCCCTCAACGCACTTATTCTACTGATCTGCAGTCCTTCTAAAGTCTCAGATGTAGGGAACTTCAACCTCTTTGACACTCGTAAAAGTGCAGATGTACTTAAAAAAAGCCATTTTCTCTAAACCATTAGCAGAACTCAATATTGTTTCGTGTTACTGCGTAAAGAGTTTACCCTAAATACTTCATATACATATGTATGTAGAAAAAACTTTTGCCAATATATCTCTTAAAAAAAAAAGAAAAAATAAAGAAGTTGCTTAGAATTTGCTCAATACTGTACCAACCATACCTTCTCCTCTGTTCGCTGTCTTGCGTGAGTCAATAAAGTGCTGAAATGCCATATAATTTTAATGATTGCAAATTAGCAGTGGAAGTGGGGAAGGGCGTAATTCTGCTAAATGCTTTCACAACACTAAACTATATTGAGCCATTTGTTTTCCGTATTATTAGCTAATAGCACTGCGTACAGGCTTATGCAAATCGATTAGTTATTTACACGTTGATTGCGCATTTTTGTCGCCTAGTTTATGAATATTTTGTTTCATTTCAAGGTAGGAAACTACGTAAACGACACTAAGAGGTATTAGAACAAGTGGATGCAATTTCTGGTATGCGTCTTCATGTGGCCTTATGGTGGTTTTATGCTAACTTTATGTTACATAGTAGTTTTTTTATAAGAATATCTTTTTCATCGCCGAAATTCATAGGAATGTTTGGGGGGTGAACGATTTCGGTATCATTTTTTTAATCATTTCTAACGTGTAATGTCCGCGCGAGGATTGAAAGTACGGACATGCGGACCATATCGCTCATAAGCTGCTTCTACTAAGTATGACTAGCCTATACTCTTGTACACTGCGATAAATAACTAAAGCACAGGGATTTATTGGCAAGTTGTGACCTTTTGTATGCTTCTGAGTTATTCAACATTGTTTTTTTTTTAGGAAAGTATAGTTGATTCTCCTTCAAAATCCACACAAACCTAAGTGTCAAACTTTGTGGAAACTAAAAAAATTTGTTTAAAAAAAAATTAAATTAAATTAAATAAAAATATATGTGGAAAGAAAAGTACTCCGAAGGGTGTGTGGGCACCATATGCTGCAACGACGGAAGGTACTGAATACGCTGTAACGACGAATTACTGGCTTGACCAAGTCATAGCCGACCTTAAAATGTTAAGATTTAGGAACTGGAAGTTTGTTCTTAAGAATCGTGCAGAATGAAAGAGGATTGTGTACGTAGCTAAAGCTCACTTTGACTTGCTAACAAAACCATGTGTACCCACACATTTCCTGCACGCTTTATATGAAAGAAGATGCTAAATACTCTTGGCGGAAAAAATCAAGAGTAGTTGATTAGCAGGTTTGCTAGTTAAAACTATAGTAAAAAGGAGAAGGAGTAAGAGGGACTTTGGCTGCCACATCACTTAGGGCAGACGAATTCTACACGACCATTTCACACTCGTAAAATCAGTCGTTGTTCAGACGGCAACGAATTGTCATTGGTTTATTTTTTCGTATATCACCAACGCAATATCAGTTTTCTTATAAACTCAAGTGACGTCAGCAAATCAGCTGATTCTGTCAAATTCGCTCGGAATAACGGTCTGTTAAAGAGCTCACGTTTGAAATCTTTTCACCATGGAAAAATAACAAAAATCGAAGCGAATTTTGAGTAGCTTCACATTTGCATTTTGTTGTACTGAAATTTAATGAACTATCAAAATGCATACTGTAAAATTTTCTAAACATTCTGAGCCCGGTTAAAAAATGTAACTTTTTTTGAAAGTTTTAAACCTTGATTTATATGCTTATATGGCTTATGCTATTGAACGAACTAGATTAAAAAAAAATAATAACGAAACATTTTGTCCTTTAAAAAAACTTTGTGTTCCGAAAGAATGCATGGATATGGTCGTAAACTACATATGCACATATATGAGTATGTGTGTATGCGCATTAGAACACCTACGGGGTGGTATGGGAATTGCAAAGGGGTTCATTTTTGTCACTTTTGGGATGGTTTTTAAATACTAAATAAAATGGGCATCTATAGTGGGAAAAACCTAGTCTGTTTTGACTAAAAAATGGTTTATGACTTTATCGATTAATATCTCTTGGAATAATGGTTTGACGAAAAATAACACTATAAACATCTTTGTGTAGAATGAAACAAGCAACATTTCTTCACATACAGACTTTTGACCTACGAGTGTTCGTTTTTGATTCATAGAAGGCCAAAAAATCCAATTGTCGTTTGGAATCGGCTTAAAACTATAGGTCCTTTCTCTGATACTTTTCTCCTTTGCCCCTTGACATCTTCCCTCTTTTCAGAGCTCTAAATACAATGGTTTTTTTTAGCCTGAGTATTTTAAGAGAGCCACAAAATCTCTTGGTGCTCCTTGGCTCGACCAATTCAAATTTCAATTTTCATAGGTCCTTGCATTTGTGAAACAACATCAAGAGGCACGCACACAAATAAAAGGAGGAGTTCGTCTAAAAAACGGGTGTAAGGACCAGGAAGTACGTAATAACACCAAAATGCCAACAAATTTAGAAAAAACGGCGTCTCTTTTTCAAGTCTCCCGTAGCAAAAGTAAAGACTAATAAGGAGATCTGTTCCTAGAGATCGCCACGAATTTGTTATATAGCATCAAAGAAGAGCTGATAGTCATTTCTACATAGTTACTTAACAATGGTTTTTTTTTAGTTACGCTGTTCTTCCCGCAAACGATCGATATATACTAACGCCTTTGCAGTAATTGTTCGTTAAGCTGACTTGCGACTCAACTGGACAGCTGCAGTGCGGAAATGGGCAAGCAATGGAACGTGCAAAGTTCAAAATAAAGATTTCCCTCACATAAAATAATTTTCTATATTTATTAAAAAAGTATTAAAAAGAAATGGATGATTAATTTTGCGCCACCTTGGTTTTGAGCTAATCTTTAATAAACTGATTTTATTTATTTAAAAAAAAAACTGATTAATTTTGCGCCGTCTTGCACTACTATTTAATAAATTGATCTTATTTATTAACATAATTATTCAAAACCAGAAATGGCTGATTAATTTTGCGCCACCTGCCTGTAGCGCTATTCTTTAATAAACAGATTTTATTTATTTAAAAAAAAAAAGCTCATTAATTTTGCGCCGTTTTGCACTACTATTTAATAAATTGATCTTATTTATTAACAAAATTATTCAAAACCAGAAATGGGTGATTAATTTTGCGCCACCTGCCAGTAGCGCTACTCTTTAATAAACTGATTTGCATGTGCATAAATTGAGAGTTAAAAATAAATTTTCACAAAAATGTTTTGCAACCAAACTGGTTTAACAACATCCATATACGCAGTCACTCCTCAAAAATCGCCTGCGGGTAGTAGAGCAAAGCAAGTTGCCGCACCAAAAAGTTGATGAACTCGCCAAGCGTCGCACACATACACAGGCACTTGCATCTTGTATGTTTTGGCTAAAAATGCTTTCTCATTTCGTCGACCAGATTTACTTCCTTCCGGTTCGATCTAAAATAACTCAACTTGTGTATTATTTCAATGGTGGTGGCAAAGCTGGCGTCAAGTGCTCGTATGCGGTCTACCGTTTCCTGTGTGGATTCGTGGGTGTGCCTCTAGTGGTTTGCATTCTGGGCATTATTACCTCGCTCTATCAGCGCAAATAATGTACACCTACATACACACACATACATGCATATTCATTCATACCTACACCCACACACACACACACATGTATGTATATCCTTGATTTGCGCCTGAACTTTAGTTCTTACACATGTTTAGTATAATATTTGCTTTGCTTTTGCTACTTCCGTAAACTTTTTCAACTTTCAGCTTATCGCAAAGTTTTGCGCTTAAGCACTACAGGTTTGTTGTTATTGCCGCAACAATGCTTTCGCAGCTGACCCCGAACTCAAACAATAAACTGCCAACTAACTATTGCACATTGGCATGTGACTGCCCGAAAACCGCTGGCACCTCATTTGCCAACTACTTGAATGCGCGTCGGTGGTTGTGTGGTTGGTGACCGCTTGCCCGCCTGGCCGGGTCTCCTTCTCTGTTCATCGTGTCAGCTTTTCTGTCACTCACTACACCTGAGGGCTACCTATCAAGGTTTCCCATTTAATTATTATGTTTTATTATTCACCACTCGGGCTACTTTGATTGTTGTTGTTTTTTTTTTGTTTTGTTGCTGCTCTCATATGCTGTTGTTATTGCCTTTATTTCTACTACTACTTCGTCCTTTGTTACGTTGTATTCTTTGTATTGTTGCTGCTGGTTGTCGTTCTCAGCCGATTGCATGCGCTGCTGCTTAGTGTTTATGCAGAAGTTTTGTCGTCGTCGTCGTCTAATTTTTTCTGCTTCGCTCTCTGTTTGCCGAAGCAACCACAATGTCTCCATTATGGGTTGTATGTTTATTTGGTTATTGTTGCTGTTATTGCCTCTATTATTGTTGCTATTATTATTTCCATTATGGTACCTCATTCAAGTTGTCACTTGTGTACAGTTTCTTTAAGCCATTGTCTTAAGTTGAAGGTTAAATGGGACTTCTTCGTTGCAGTTTGCTCGTCCAACACCTTTCGTTACACCTTTTCCTTTGACATTTAGTTGGCTTATCAACATCTCAAGCATTGTACCTATATACCCAGCATGTCTGTATGTGTGCTGTCTTATGTAAACGTTCGTATTATTCTTCGCATTTGATAACCTGCAAAACTTTTTGGGATCATTCAAAGTTTTGCTGCCAGCTACACATTTAAGTTGTTGGTGGCTTTGCGTTGATAGGCCGCAGACATTAAGCGCTCGAGGGCATATGACTTTTTACCTCACACGCAAACTCTTTTGCTTTCTGCTAGCACTTCACCAGCCTCGTACTTTCTCTCTCTCGCCTGCCCCCAATCACAACTTGATGTTTTTCTTTGCCTCTTTCTTTGCGTTACGTTTAAGCCAAGTGTGAAAATCTCGTTTCAAGTTCAGAAATTTATTTGATTTGCTATCAAAGGTGTTGTATAAGGGCTGTTATGGTTTATTCGCTGATTGTGTGTGTTGTTTTGTCGCATATTGGGCGTTATTTCTTGATTTAATCTGCGTTTGTTTGTTTTCAAAGTTTTTTGTTGAATTAACTAATTAAAAAGTTATGCTCAAGGAGAAATGAATAAAAATGAATTAGATGAAGTCAAGCGTTGTTTTTATGTTGGTTTGAAGTTTGAACTTCTGTTGCAACTTCCTGAAAGTACCAAGTCTCCCCTAAAAAGCTAAGGCAAAACAGTAGTAATATAATTATGAATTCTCATTATTATTTCGTCATGGATTTATTTGGTTGTGCGGAATGCGTTCACTTATGGTTAGAGTTTTTACCGCAGGCAGATTGACATAAAATTTGAAGAAATTTTCTTAATTAAGTATCAATTTTGGTCACGTTTTGAGAAGTATGAGTATGCACCGATACTCGAGGGTAGAGATGATGAGTTCATGTGCAAATCCAAAAGAGAAGACAGACATTAGCTAAGGCAAATACTCTAGCTCCGTCAATTGCGACACGTGTAACGGGAACGGGAAAGCGTGACAGAAACAGATGATTTCTTTGTAATGTTGCAATCTTTCGGAGCTGAAACGGGGTCTGTGCCTACGGTCTGGAAGAGGGGAAAGGCAAAGAAGAGGAAAGTCGAGAGACGGAAATCGGAAATGTCTACATTCTCGATCAAATTGGACGCAGATAGAGCTTTACCTGAAAAGGAAAATGCTAAGGAACCTCAAATGTCGCATGGCACTCTTTAGTCAACCCTTGGGGAATCCCTCGTGAGAGTGTCAGCTAAGGCCATGGCGGTAGAAATACATATCAACAAACAAGACGGTCCAAAGGGCAACAAGAATATGTTGACAGCTATTTTTGGAAGGTAAACGGAGCTGGGGTGGGTTTTTAGTGGGTGAGCCGAAAGGCACGACCCAAGTGCGGCTTCCAATACTTTGTGCCTCCTCAACAAACAAAAAACAAAAAAAAGCTATCTTTGGAAGGTCATCGGTATTGCAAAAGTGCACTGTTCCAATGCTTTATCCCGAGAATGGTTTGAAAAAGTGATAGTGAAAATTCCAGCTTGCGAAAACTGCCTGCAGTACATTCTTGTTGAGAGTAGCAAAGAAAGGCTGATGCGAGCGAGTGTCTGGATTCCGGGTCCTTCCTGTAGTTCAACACAACTCCTCACACGCATACGTGCTCAGAATAAGGATCGTGACTCGACTCTCTGAAGAGTATAATCGCGAACTAGGCAGAAATCCGCTACCACTTTGGAAATAGGTTCCCCCACCTGGTGCTGGGTACCGGTCTTGCGTCACTCACGATCTTGAAGTCGAAGTACGGGTATCAAACTATCATAAATATATGCAATTTTTTCTAGAGAAATCTGTTTTTTTATAAATCTGAAGGTTTCTTGCCTTTAAAGATGTTGTTTCTGTCATTGTTGTAAAGGAAGATCAGATTGGAGGTACCTTTTCCAATAGGGATCTTTTTGATAGATCGCACATGACTACTGTCAAATTAAATACATAACTTTTTTCCGTATTCATTGACATTTCATCGGGGAGAGACTTACGACTCAACAACCTTTACATATCTTTCAATTCTATTACGAAAATCGATACTCTATGTGAAGTATTTACCACGCGCTAAGGCCAACTTATGGTGTTGAGCGATGAGGCCCAGTTTTGGCTTAATGGCTACGTCAATAAGCAAACTTGCCGTATTTGGGCTGAAGAGCAAGCCGCAACCATTCAAGAACAGACATTACATCCATTGAAAACAACCGTTTGGTGCGTACGTGGTGCTGGTGGTGGTCGAATTTCTTAAAAGACGATGAATGACGAAGAATGGCGCCAATGTAACATTGAATGGTGAACGCTATCGCGCCGGTACTACTTGCCATATAGCTCGTGGAAACAATGGATTTACTGCGTCGTCGTTTCGTTGAGCAATTTATCTCTCGTCTCGAACAGTGGATTGGTTACCAAGGTCGTGTGATATCACACCTTTGGACTGTTATTTGTGTGGGCTACGAAAGTATAAATGCTTTGTGGGTAAACCAGCTTCGATTGAGGCCTTGGAAGCCAACATTTAGCCAACTTAAGTTATTCATAGGAAAAATGTCAAGTAAATCAGACGAAAATTGAGGGAGTTATACAAATTTGACTGAGAGGCTTCAGACAGGGCAACTAAAGGGTGATTTTTTAAGAGCTATAGGAAAGTTTTTCAAAAAAACACACGTAAAATTCAGAAAGATGCATGAAATTTTTATTTAAATGGATAGAACCGTGTAATTTAATGTTTGAAGATTATTTCATGCAAATGTTGACCGCGACTGCGCTTCAAATGATCCATCCGCTTAGTCCAATTTTGGCATACTCTTTCCAATGTTTCGGCCGGGATCTCACATATAAATGCTTTAAGGTTGTCTTTCAATGCGTTAATTGAAGCAGGCTTGTCTGAATAGAAATGAGCTTTAACATAGCCCCACAAAAAACTATCTAAAGACGTTATATCGCACGTTCTGGGTGGCCAATTGACAGGTCCCGAACGTGAAATAAAATGTTCACCGAACTCGCCTCTCAACAAGTCCACTGTTACGCGTGCTGTGTGGCATGTGGCACCGTCTTGCTGAAACCACATGTCATGCAAGTCAAGCTCTTGCATTTTGGGCAAAAAAAAGTTGGATATAATTTCACGGTAGCGCTCACCATTCACAGTTACGTTACGATTCGCAGCATCTTTGAAGAAGTACGGTCCAATGATACCTCCAGCCCATAAACCGCACCAAACTGTGACCTTTTCTGGATACATTGGTAGCTCTTGCAATCCTTCTGGCTGATCTTCACTCCAAAATCGACAATTATGCTTATTTATGACCCCATTGATCGAAAAATGAGCTTCGTGCTGAACACAATTTTTCGACTTTAAACTTTCTTAACAGAACACGCGTTTTTATAATAAAATTCAATGATTTGCAAGCGTTGTTCGTTTTTAAGGCGATTCATCGTTAAATTATAGACCAAACTGAAGATGTTTGACAATGAAACAAAACACAAAATGAGCGTCAGCTGTTTAAGCCAACTGTTTAAAAAGATAATAGCTAAAAAATCACCCTTTATGTGATAGGGAGGCTTTGGGCGAATTTGGCCGATTTTTGATTTCAACCCTATTGTTTATTTTTTTTTACATATTTGAAAAAGTTGACGCTTCCATAGATTTGTGTAAAAACTTCAAGCAAATCAGGCGAAAATTGAGGGAAATGTAAAGTCCCCCATGAGTCTTTCAAAATTGGTGTTTACGGACGGTCGAATTACGACGCAGTTGTATGAAAGAGATTATCTTTAAAAAATAAATGTCAAAAAAAAGGTTCTATACAAAATAATAAAGATTACCCAATTCGAGTTTTCGTTATTTTATTTCTATTTAAAATCCAAACCTTTAAATTGTTCACGCTTTATAACGATTTATTTATTTATAAATAAACTCAGAAGCTTTTTGTATATTTAATATCAGAGTTCGGACCCGTTTAATTTAAATCCTTTGTAACAAAGTATGAAAGTGTGGCAATATAAGTCCACGGTTATTCCCAGGCTATAATGAACAGCTCCGATAAAAGAAAAAAATTTCGCCTCATGAATAAATTTCTTCGAAAATCATTTATAGCTGGCAAAATGATTGAAATAATAAATTAAAATTATTCACTTAACTTATAATAATAAAATCACAAAACTTCATCCTTTCGTTACGGCCAATAAATAACTCACGCCCGCTCTGCGTTTTTTTATTTTATTTTTTTTATTTTAATTAAACAATTTTCCATTTCATGAAATAAATTGAAACAACTAATTGAAACAACATGACTAATCACACAACAAAATGTCAACCCAACATTTAACACACCTGCCAACAACCGCTCAGCTGCACCACTGCCAATGTTGGCTGGCGTCGCTTTCGGCTGAGATGCGGGAGCGGGAGCGGTTGACGTCATTCAAATGTATGATATTGTGTGGTTATTGCTGTTGTTGTGTTGTGACTTAATTAACCGCCAGGCGGGTAATTAGTTTAAATTGAGCAAAGCCAAGGAGTTGCAATAGCTAACGGCCAAACAGGCAGTCGCGAGCAGGCAAGGAAGCACAGGCCAGCAGCTAAACACGATTTTGTACAACAAATGAAAAATGAGAAAAATAAAAATTGCGTTTGCACGACCGACTTACATGTGTATGCATGTATATATTTATATATATATGTATATGTATGTATATATATATATGTGTGTATATGTAGAGGAGACCCAACTGCCTACTCGTGCATATGCTGCGTGCTGTGAGACGACGACTGGCTGCGTACAGCGCCGTACGGGAGTTCGCACACCTTGCTGCCTGCCCTCCTTGTACGAACAGCAATACCTAACTTGGACCGCTTAGCTTTCCCTATTGCACTTCTTATCTCTCCTTGTAAATTCTGCAAAACATGTCGCAAAATAACGAATGAATTAATTTATTTAGTACCAGACCAATCCGTGCCCTCCATCATGTCCAACAAATGTGCAACTGACTACTCAATAGACTACCTACAATATACATATGGGTTGTGTGCTTGTCTTTAACAGCTTTTACACATTTTTAATTTGTACACTTTTTTCACTCATCCCCTTCTCTTTTTTTGCTTGTCTCTTTTCAGTCCAACCGGTGCAACGCTGCGTACACAATACGAAATAAAGGATTATTTATTGTCACCGGGTACCTGTAAGTGTGGTCTACCATGTCCATTGCGGCCGGAGTATTTCTTCGATTTCAATACTCAGGTGAGTGGCAATGAATTTTTTGTGTGTGTATGATACATACCTCCAATGCGATAAATACCTACTACATAGCCTGCTTTTACTGCCCATCCACCGCAGCAGCTGTTTTGCTGCCGTTTTCGCTTGCTTCGTCGTTGGTGGTTTGTGGCGTGTGAGTGTGTGGAATTGAGTTTAGATTGAATATTGAAAATCCCTTAAGTGCCGGTGTTAGTTCGAATTTTTAGTTAGTTAGCCAATGTGACTGCGGCAAATATTTGAGAATTTGGTTTATGGTTAGAGTTTGGTGTTACAAATTTGGTAAGTGACGGTAATCGAAATTTTGCATCGATATTTTTTAAAAGCTGGGTGAGAATTTGATGAGTTTTGAAACTGCTGAAGGGTGATGTGAATTTTTAATAGCGTTGAAGTATTAAAATTTCATTCGTGCTAAGTGAAAGTCAAGTTAATAGGAAAAGCTTAGCCAATACACAGATTTCATTATTGATGCGTCATTTTTGCAAGTTGCAGGAATTTTTAATTTCTTTACCAAATTTTTTCAATTGCTGTACAGCCTTGAAGTATAAGACAAACGATTAATTACTGAATTATTCGTTTTAAAACGTTAAGTAATGATCTTTTATTATAAAATCAGAACAAATAAAAGGAATTAGTGATGCAAATATGAATATTTAGTAATAATTTGATGACAGAAGCAAGCCTCTGCGGCATGCTGCGTACAAGCCTTGCACATTCGGCTGAAATTATGGCACTCCACTCATGAATTAAGGCTGAACACTTTAAAATAATATTCTCAAACGAAAAAGACAACCGGAAAATTTAATAAAATGTAAATAGGAGTAACCCAGAATGACCTCAGCAGAAATCAGATATGATTTAAAATATCTGAACAGTAAAAAAAATACGCCCGGTTCGATCTAATAAATGGTAAAAAATCCTAAATGAACTACATACAACAAATATTCAACAGCATATTAAAGACACAATGCTTCCAACACCGCTGGAAAGTTGCACAGTTGCGCTAATCCCCAAACCAAGTAAAAATGCATCGGAGATGACGTCATATCGCCCCCTCAGTCTCTTGCCTATTCTTTCAACTGTGCAGCAAGTCTACAGAGTTATAAAGAAAATATTTGATGATATGGATAATAGAAGATTCTGCGTCGGTAGCTGTCTACCTAGATATTGCAAAAGTTTTTGAAAGGGTGTAGCATAAATGGTTACTGCATAAGCTCAGTAAAATATTACCATTCATTCCAATAGTTACTAGAAAAACCGACAATTTTTTAATAGTTTGAAGACGAATGCTCAACCAAGATGACAATGACAGCAGGTGTACAGTCTGTGTCAGAATAAAAGAACCGTAGTTTTCTTGTAACTTCAAGTTATATTTCGTTCTGCTTTTTGCTCCGTAATAGTCCCACTCAAGCGCTACGGCGCCAGGGCTAACTCATGTTAGTGTCGTTCGAAACTTTCCTGTAATAGCAACCAAACAAAAATGAATGAGAAGTACGCGAAGC
Organism: Anastrepha fraterculus; assembly: GCA_037575425.1. NCBI lineage: Eukaryota > Metazoa > Arthropoda > Insecta > Diptera > Tephritidae > Anastrepha > Anastrepha fraterculus. Next base: position 28,589 of record JAYXIM010017500.1, read on the forward strand.
GTTTTGAGGCGGCATTTTTATGCACGCATCCGAAAGGACCGAAATTATCTGACGACGCGGCTGCAAAAGTGATTAAATAATCAAAAAAGTTTGTTGTGATGTGAAATCAGCGGCATAGGGTGTACAAAACTGTTGATGACATTTCTGAGCGCGGCTTGAAGCTAGTGACAACAAAAAAGTAGGATCAAGTGAGCGTCCAACCTTTTAAACGGGACCGTTCTTTGTGACTACGCCAAGCACAATCAGTTCTTGTTAAAAAGGGAATAGATATGAGTATCAATACCGTCGAACGTCGATTGAAGAAGGCGAACATATCCTACCGTCCCACATCATCGAAACCACTGCTCTCAGAAAAACACATTGAAAAACAACAAAAGAAGAAAATGGCGGCACAGTAATGGAATGGCCTTCCCAGTTCCCAGACGCCAACCCCATTGAAAATGTGTGTGGGGAACTATGAAAACGCAGTTTGCCGGAAGGCCAGTCCATGATTGAAAGCAACTCGTGTGTCAAGTTCGCAAACTCTATTCCTGTTTGTCGACGAGCCACGCAGAAAAGCTGGTTCAAAGCATGAAGAAGATGCCAGACTATACTCGATAACGAAGAAGGCTACACGGTTTATTGAGTAATCGACTAATTGCGTAGTTTTGTACATACTTTCATGTAAAAAAATTTTAAATATATGTCTTTTATAATTCAGGAATAATCGCGGTTCCTTTTTTCTGACACAGACTGTACCTCAAGGCAGTCTCGTGGGACCTCTATTGTACCTGATACTTACAGCAGATATACCGATCTGAACAAGTTATGGTTGTTGATATTTTAAAATAATGTAAACTAAACCTCTCTCGTAGCTCGATCCATCAGACTACAGAACTTTCGACTAATTTTCATATACGTATAATGTTGTTGTTGGCGAACCCATTCCAAATGCTTTTTCCGGTTTTTGTTTTTTTTTCTGAAAATCGCACCTTCTTTCGGGATTTGCTGGCTTTTAAGCCTGCTTCCAGAAGGCTTCTTCTAGCTGTTCGAGCACTAAAAAATTTTCTAATTTCTTCCGACAGGGCAGCAAGAGCAGAAGAGGATTTTTTAACAATTTTTGAAAGACTCGCTTATAAGTTTTCGTTCTTCCAGTACACTAGTGAGGCATTTGCTTCGACTTTCTGATTTATTATGGTTGTATTTTGTCTCGGCAAATCGCTTGATACCACATTCGACTGCGCATCGCGAGCATCCCACCAAATTGGCAATCTCAACTTCAGACTTCGCTTTCTCACTTGAAGCACACACTTGGATTTTCACTCTTTTGTCGTAGCAAAGTTCACTTTTTCCATTTCTTTCAGCATTTCGATAAAAAGATTTCACTTATGGTAGGTAGGTGAAATGGCTGAAGCACCACTCTGTCACTTTCCAAGTTGCACGAAAACACCGTTCAATTCTGAGACCTCCAACAGATATCTACAGCCATCGAGAGCTGTTGATGTAATGGAGAAGATTGATGGGATTTAAGTTGGCTCACTCAGGAGCACCCAGTGACTTTAATCGGCTAGCTGCCAATCCCGAACATTTCCAGAAAAAGTGCTCAACAGTCTCCTTCTTACTGAAAAGTGCTTACATAGTACGTAGAACTGACTCCAAGGCAAAATATTTATGTCGATGAAAAATATTTTTATTTTGTGACACTCAAGTAATCGCATTATTTGAATGGTGTCGAAAGATTGGAGCAACATTCGCTGGAAAATATCTTTTTTTTTTTTTTTTTTTTGTCTAATTCAGTGGGAACGCCCTCGTATCAATACCGTTTTGATTATATAGTAGCAGAAATGATTTAAAAAACAATCAAATCGCAGCATTCGAACGTGAATGCATTTATAATTAAATAAAACGCCGTTACGTTTTAACTATTAATTATCAACTAATTTAATAATAACTTTTTTTTTAGATTTATTACTCTTTGTTGTTTATGAAAGCGATTCACTTCGTGACTGTCGCAGCGCAAAGTATTTAAAACGAGTAATAATTGCAGGCTGTGCTACGTACGTACGAACAAGCCAATCACAATTTTCCGTGATTTCACTGCCGCTACCCCAACGCTTCAGCTGCGCCGAAACCTTATTTTAGACTCATCCCTTTCTTGCTTGTTTTTGTAATATTTTTTCCATTTTGCCGCGCTGGCATTCAGAAAAATTTAATTATAAATAATTGCACGATATAAATCAACACAATTGACGAGACAAGTCTGTCCTTGGTGATACACACATACATATGCTTGTGTCAATGTCAAGTGATACTCGCATGACAGGCGAACAAAGTGACCGTGCGACATACAGCTAAAACAGACAGTCAAAAGCGGCTCATCTTTTCACATCGTCATATTTGTTGGCGGCTTGCTGGTAGTTGGTTGACTGGTTGGTAGTTTTGTTAACACATCCTCCATGCGCTCACAACCTCAGCTGCCTGCCTCCTGTCGCCCCGTCCGCTTTGCTGGTCATAAATAACTCGCCAACGAAATAATTGGCTTTACGCTAGGATGTCAATTATAATTATAAAACTTAATTATAGCAACAGCAAAGAAAAAATTTTCGAATAAAAACAAAAACAAAAACAAAAAGCTCTAAAAGGCATGCAGCGGCTGCTGAAGGACAAAAAAACAAAACAAAAACTGGTATGTAATGACGGTGAGGAGAGCCTTGGTTGTTGGGTTAGCTGCTTTGATAAGTTGCTATGCTAGTCGCTTACACACGCACACACACACATACATACGTACATAGCTGACATATTAAAGGGCAATAAAGGTGCTTTACGCATACAAATAAACAAAAAAAAAAAATGATTTGCACAAAAGAAAAAATTAATCGAAAGTGGAGTCGTTCGATGCAGCAGCAAATCTGTCGTCAAATCAAAACCTGTCCAACAGGCTGGCCGCAACTTACTTGAGTGCTCATCCTTTGCTGACGAGTGGTGGACAAAAAACATTCACACATACCCATCTATGCTTACAATGTTGCATAAACTTTGTGTGATTTCGATTTGCCACGCTCTGTACGCCAATTGGTTGCAGACAGCAGCAGCAGCAGGCTGCGGCTAGAGCAGCTACTCAACAACAACAACAACAACAAGCAGCCATATATCATTTAATTTTGATCCACTGACAATTTGTTGGTGTCCATCTTTATCACTTTATGGCAATGTGTCCAGTGGCAACAACAACAACTCATGCAAGCACTGCTATGCGGCAATCAACCGAGAGCGAATTTTGTTTGTTTCGATTTATGCTGCTCCTGTGCCTGCTTTTTCACTTTTACATCGATGGGTTTTGTATGATGAGTTTCGTAGACAAATGACAGTCAGTAAATTTTCAACTGAAATCCGATAAATACAGCGTCTGAACAGAAAAAATGAAAAAAAAAAAAAAAATACCAAGAACACGTTGTTTGTGTTGTTGCAACATGTCTTGATTGAAAAGTGGCAAGTTGCATTGGTTTAGTTATGTTTGCGCGTACACTCTTACCGCTCATCCATGTCGGCGCACCATTTCTTGTCCCTTTGTACTTGAATTGCTTGTTGTTATTGTGTGTGTTTTGTTTTCTTACTGCGCAAAATATGCCTTTTAGTTTTAACTTTTCTGTGACAATTTTATTTTCAGTTTGGCGTTTTTTCATGCATTTCAATTGCTTCTTTTCGCTATGCCGCATTGCTCCACCGGAAGTCCTTTGGCATTCGAGCCAGTTAAGCTCTGCGAGGGAAAGAACAACAAAAAAGAAAAACAACCAACAATGACGCAGACAAAGCCAAATACAAATACAAAAATAGACTTGGAAAAAAATAATTCAATAGCACAAAAAGAAGAAGGCCGTAGCAGACATAATAAGCCCACAGGGAGCTATTTTTATCGCGATTAAGTTACGCCCTTTTTTATCTCAGCTGCAAAAGGTTTTTAAGTGTTTATTGCTGGTGCCTATCTTACGGCATTCATTTAACCTATTTGTCTCATTGTTGGGGTTTTTTTTTGTTTCCCCCTTATCGCACTCGTTCTATTCTTGAGCAAATGAGCATTCGGTCTGTAGCCTTTGTATTCACTTTTCAAACTAATTGTCAATAAAAGGCTGAGGTAGTCATGCCGTTGCAGGTCAAACACTCATTACAAAGTTTTTAGTATGCAACTGGTTAGGGATGCAAATATCAAAAATTCATCACGATTTTTTCGGTATGAAGCATTTCGATGTATCGTTTGAAAACATCCCTGTTTTCGGTGCATCGAATGAAAGCAGAAGAAGGGAAATTAAACAAATTTTCCAATTTCACTGAAATCAACATAAAGTTTGGAATATTTCAAGGCAATTAAAATGAGTGAAATATTGTTCGGAGATGGAGGTCTATCACATACATACATACATAATCTGCGCTTACATCCTTTTTGGGTGGCGTGCGTGCGGCGTACGTCTTGTTGTTCCGCAAATGAAGGGACCTACAGTTTGAAGCCGACTTCGAACGGCAGATATTTTTTATGAGTAGCATTTTCATGGCAAAAATACGTTTAGAGGTTCGCCATTGCCTGTCGAGGGGATGGAGGTTTATTGCGCGCTTGCAATGGAGATGGAAGTCTATCGCATCTTCGGTAGAGAGTTAAAAGTGGTATTTTTGAGGGTTTTCCACTTTATTTACTGTCTATTTCGTACAACTAATCGGATAATCGGATTTCATAAATACGTTTTGGAAAGCTCTGTGGTAAGCTTTCACTATTTGTATAGGGCTTTCCCAGCAGGGGTGTTATTTTGATATTCAAAGAAAAATGCTATTTTTTAATATAAATGAACGGATGTTTATTTCATTATAAAGGGGAAGGTATGCCGTTAATAGTGGAAAATGACATCAGGCTAATGACCACCACGACCACGCTTTTCATGAAATTTTCCATAACCGAATTGCAAAGTGGCTGCCCTATGTCCTCGATAGCCTCACGAATTCCATTTTCGGCGCAGACCTAGTATGCTTCTAAGGCTGATGGCTCTGATATCGGAGTTTGAGGTTTGGGACAGGGGTTTTCGTTAATATCCTAGTAGTAGGAAGATCCTTGCCACCGTAACCTAATAGGTTGTTGCGTGACTTCCATTCGGGAATGCGTAGGCTTGGAAAGAAAATGTTTTTTCTAATAGCAGTCGTCCCTCGGTAGGCAATGGCAAAGTTCCGAGTGTATTTCTGTCATGAACAGACTTCTAATGAAAACCATTTGCTGTTCTGAATCGGCTTAAAACTGTAGGTTCCTCCATTTGTGGCACATCATCAAGTCACAAACATTTTTTACCGAAAAATCATCTTTTCTGATGAAGCTCATTTTCCCATCGGTGGCTACGTCAATAAGCAGAATTGCCGCATTTGGGCGAATGATAATCCAAGAGTGATTGCCGAAAAACCAATGCACCCACAAAGAGTGACTGTTTGGTGCGGTTTATGGGCCGGCGGCCAAAATGAGGCCGGTCAGGCAGTTACTGTGAATAGTGTTCGCTATCGTGAGATGATAACGAACTTTTTATGGCCCGAATTGGAAGATTTGGATGTGGACGATATGTGGTTTCAACATGACGGTGCAACTTGTCACACTGCCAAAGTTACACTCGAACTTTTGGCTACCGTTTTTGAAAAGCGAATAATCAGCCAAAATTCCGATATCAATTGGCCGCCTCGGAGCTGTGATTTAAGCCCGTTGGACTATTTTTTGTGAGGAGCTGTTAAGGACAAATGCTATGCGAACCATCCAGAGACGATTGATGTTTTAAAACACGAAATCGAAGTTGCCATTCATGAAATTGGAGCCCAAACAATCGAAAATATCCTTAAAAATTGGGTTGATCGAATGGCTTACTCTAAAGCCAGTCGTGGTAGTCATTTGAACGATATTATTTTTCATTCATAAATGACAATGTTCAATCTTCAAAATAAAAAAAAAAGTTTGAAAAAAATATTGATTAGTTTTTTTTTATAGCCCATTAAAAAAGCAAATTTTACATGGACCACCCTATATTATTTTTTTGTAAGAAGATCCTTGCAGCTGCCTGAGTTAACAAATGTTGTCCAAGCAGAAGTTTTTGATATAGCCGAAATATGCCGTTTTTTGTAGCTTAGTAAGTTACAGCACCTTTAAGACGACGGCGTCGTAATTCTTTCAGACTGTTAGGTTGCAATTTTGGCTATATCGTATTTCCCAATTAAGGCGAGATGCCGTGTAGAACTCACTAACATGACTCAACGTGTGCATTCTATTTGTAACCTATTTATAATCTCAGGTCAGGTTCCTACTCAATAAAAATCGAGTTCGACATTGAATTAACCAAAGGCGATAATTTAATGACTTCGATTGAGAATTGAATGAAAAGAGAAATAGATGCAACCGTCCTTCTAGCGATACCCAGGGGTGACGTTGCTAAACGATTCAATGTTCATGAGGAAGTCGCCGCTATATCCCCAAAAGTACTACAAAATGTTATGAAAAAATGCATAAAAAAGCGATCAAAAATACGCGTCACTGGAAATGGTGGTGAAACATCGATAAAAGGAAGTTGAACTGAACAGACAAGTGCTTCGCTATATCTGTAGTTGTGTTATATAATAGAATATCAAAACTTGAATGAACGAAAAATATTTTTTACTTTATTATAAGTATTACTATATATGCCACTCAATTCTAATATTATATAAGAAAGTGCTATTTAAAAGTGACTCAAAACTATTGGTTATTTGGAACACAATTTTTCACTTAGATGTGAGGAATTTTCTTCCGTATAAAAGGCGTCCGAACATGTGCTTTATCCGTAAGAAAATTGTCAACATTGTATGCAGAAAAAATAGAAAAAAAGGTCAAAAATTAATACCAATTTTTAGCGACTTCAAACTTACACTTTATAAAACTGAAATTTGTGGGGACTATAAAACTGCTTTCTCAAGGTTCGTACTATTGGGTTGTTCGGAAAGTAATTTCGTTTTTTCCCGACAAAGCATTTAATTGTTTTTTTTTTCACAGAAAGAAATTAACCGATGTGTATGGGGAAGATGTATTGACGCCAGTTCAAGAAATGGTTTGCAAAATTCGGTCCAGCAACTTTGATGTCGAAGATGTCTGACCATCTGAAAGTCCTGGGCTTAACCTCAAAGTCCGATATATCGGTTCCCCATGTCCTCACGGAGAGAAATTTGTGTTGTCGCGTTGACGCCTGTGTTCCACTCTTCAAACGTCACAAAAATGATCCATTTTTGAAGCGCACCCCAGTAATGACTGGGGACGAAAAATGGGTTGTATATAAGAATGTCAAATGCAAGAGCTCATGGAGCAGAAAAAATTAACCGGGTCAAAGCATTTCAAAAGCCGATATGCATCAAAAAAGGTGATGCTGTCTGTTTGGTGGGATTTGGAAGGAGTATCTTTTTTTGAGTAACACAACAATTCATTCGGAAGCTTACTGTCATCAGCTGGACAAACTGAATAATGCACTTCAACAGAAAAGGCCAGAATTAATCAACAGAAAAGGGGTGTTGTTCCACCAAGATAATGCGAGACCTCATACAAGTCTGGTCACTCGGCAAAAATCTTTACAACTTGGATAAGATGTACTGCCACACCCACCATATTCTCCAGACTTGGCACCTTCGGATTCTTATTTATTCAGGTCATTTTTTGGACAACAAAACCTTTACCTTAAATGAGCTCGTCAAAAAGAACCTGGATCAGTTTTTGCTAGCAAAGCCCAAAAATTTTAAGAGCGTGGAATCGCGCTATTGCCCGAAAGATGGCAAAAGGATGGATTAGAATGTCCAATATATAATTTAATAAAATTTTTATTCCATATGTGAAGATCGTCTTTCATTTTCACCAAAAAAAAAAACGAAATTACTTTCCGAATAATCCAATAAAAAGGTCAAATTTTCATGACCGATTTTTAAAATTTCTTAACATTTTGTGCAAATAATGCAGCGTTGAGTCATATTGTTTTTGTTGTACAACACATTAGACTTTAATTAAAATATGAAGAAAAAAAAAACTTAATATGACAAATAATTAAATCTTGGTAATTCGTCGAGGTACTATTACTTATTTTGAGGTTAGGTGTAGAAACAAAAGCGAAAAGTCGTACTGAACGTCTCGGAGAATAAGCGAGATGTCAAAAAATTTATAGCCCAAATCGAAAAATCTTATTTTAAAATATAGAACTGCATCTATAACTCAGAATCGCCAATATGGCGCTTACGACAATATTTTACCTCATTGCCTCAATGATTTGTAAAATAAAGTTCGATCCTTCCTTTTAATTTAAAAGCATTAAAGTCTTGGCTTGCGTAAATTAAATTCCTCCAACAACAACAACAAATTGCCAGGTGGTGAGCTAGAGTGTGAGCTAATTTATGTGTCAACCGATGCTACTAAATGTCTGTCCGCTGCCAGAAAGTGTTGGTTTTTATCTGAAATACAAGTCTAATTCCTGCCACCGTTAGACTTCTTACTACAACAAACAAACAATCAACCATTGCCATGTCATCCAGCCAATGTTATTGGAAATATCTGTAACTATGTATCGGCTGCTCTTTTACTGCCATTTCCGGTGTCAGGCTACAAAGCTAACCCATCCAACCTGCGTAGTTTGATGCATTTTACCCCTCGCATTATTTTGCTGGATTAATCGAAGAGGCAACCTTTTCACTGCCATTACATTGCTATACCAACGTCAGGTTTTAGTTTGGTTTAGTTGAGTTTGCAATGCTCTTTTTAAGTATTTTTTTTGCACTAAAGCGCGGTTGATTGGTTTCGTCGAAAGAGGCAATAGGCAGGCTGGAAAAAAGGTAAAACAAGAAGTCGCACAAAAACCAATGTTGAACATGGAATTCCATCAGATTAATGCTTGTTAATATTGTCGCCAATTTAATAGATATTCGTACTCATCGTCGCACACCGGGCGCTGCCAACCAACCAACCGTACCTATATTGTGGAAGTGACGCAGTGGCAGAAAGAAAAAAAGAAAAAAGGTACTAAGTGAACTTGCAAATTGCAGGGTGATGCGAGTGTGATGCAGATCTTTGACAGCAATTATTTGTGATATGCTACTTTTTATTTGTATTTATTTCCCGACAATTAGTATCTACTATAGACTTTGGCAGACTTAGTCATGGAGCTATATTCAGTTGAACAACGTGTAAAAGAAATCCTAACGCTTTTATGAATATGGTCGCATTGCGTAATTTTTTCGATCAACACAACCAGTCATCTGAGTCGAGAATCAGTGAAACTGTTGCATTTCGTGTACTGAAAATCTACAGGTCATTCAAGTAGCAACTATGGACACATAATGAGTCACAAGTTTGGTGTGAGTTTCGACCTGGTGAAGTCATCGGGCCGCATTTCCTCGAAAATGATGGCGATAACGGTGAACAGTGAACTTCGTCGTGACATGACGACAAACTATTACATTTATGACCTGAATTTGATGACATGGAGATGGAGAATATGTTCGTTTAAATTTTTTATTTTTACATGGGCATTTTGGTAGTGTATTCAAGTGGCCTTTGAAACTCAGGCAAGCCTGTAGTTTCGTCAAAATCTTCACCCCACAGATCTGCAGTCAAGCATTACATCGTGTGAGGAGGAAAGGTAAGTTAGTCGTCGCTCCTACGCCGTGTTCTTTCGAGGATTCTTAGTTTATTCAGCGTTTCTGCTATGACCTCGCTTGCTGCTGACCATTTTCCCTGGTCCTCTACCGCGTTTTTACTACAGTTTTCACAACTGTGATCCGAGTCGTGTTTGAATCGATCGAGGTATACTTTCCGACATAGTTCTAAGGGCGGATCATACTCGAAGCACACAAACGATATATAGCCTCTATACCGTGGAGATAAGACGAATAGGAGTCCCGTATAGTATTTGGTTCTTCACTACGCCTGCTACAAGTTGGCGTCGCCGTAACTTTGGTCCGCACTAATGGTGCTACAGTCGCTGATGCGTATTTTGATGATGGAAAATATGTAGTTTCAGCTATATAGAGCCACTTGCCACATTTCGTACAAAGACGTGTCTATTGCGAACTAAGTTCCCGAGACGCATTATCTCTTGAAACAATACGGTCAAATTGCCGCTGAGATCTTCCGATTTGACACCATTAGACTACTTTCTCTGGAGTTACGAGGACAAAACGAAGCACCTCTCATCAAACTAACAGTGGGCGCACTCTCGTAGCGGCACCGACGTCACTGTTGACAGTTAAGATTTCGCGTTTGTAAGAAACTTCGTTTAACAATGTCAGCCTCAAAATCCAACGTTGAATCTCTCTTGCCAACAAGTGCTTCTTTGGACTAAGTAGGCAAATGAATGGTAAACCTCTCTCTCGACGAACAAAACTAACACTTTACAAGGCTCTCATCATGCTCGTCCTAACATATGGCGCAGAAGCGTGGATGATGATAACACCCGATGAAGCGACGCTTGGAGTGATTGAGTGAAAGATTCTGCGAAGGATTTTTGGATCTTTGCACGTTGGCGATAGCGAGTATCGAAGGCCTTCGAACAATGAGCTGTATGAGCTTTACGTCGACATAAACATAGCGCAGCGAATAAAGATCCAGCGGCTTCGTTAGCTGCATCATCCGAATGGATACAAACGCTCGGGCTCTGAAAGTATTCGATGCTGTATCAGTTGGTGGTAGCAGAGGAAGAGGAAGACCTCCTCTGTGTTGGAAAGATCAGGTTCAAATTGACTTGGCTTCACTTGGCGTATCCAACTGGCGCCGGTTAGCAAGAGAAAGAAACAACTGGCGCGCTTTGTTAAACTCGGCCAAGATCGCGTAAGTGCGTATCGCCACAATCAAGAAGAATCTACTGTTTTATTAAATCACCCTGTATATCATATAGTTGCGATAACAAATCAAACCCTCAGCAAATCCCCCATACTAAGATAGTTGGATAGTTGATTGTTGTGTTTGGCTGGCTGGCTGACTAGCTAGTTGACTGAAAATGGTTTGGTGGCTGGCGTCCAGTCAACGAGTCATTCAATTCAGCGCCGAGTTGTGATGTTGCAATTGTTTGCATGTACTTGCATAACATAGGCTGACTGACTGTCAATTCAGCCATTCACTTAACCGACTGACTAGCGCGCTGGCCCCTCTTCTGCACAGTAAAAAAAAAAAAAACCAAGCGCTTCGCATTTCAGGGCTTCATTTGACGTTCGACGCTTGTTTTAAGTTTGCTGTGTTGTTGTTTGTCTCATTTTTAATGCCAACTGCCGACCGCCACCTGCTGCTGATCCATGTTGTACCACTCGTGCGTCGCCTCCCCTTCAGCACTGGCATTGTCGCGCTGTAGTTTGTGGTTGCGGCGGTTACTATTTCAATGCGCAGAGTTGGTGTCCTGTTGCCTTGTCTCACCACGTCGTACAACTATTTTTTTGTACCCCTTCTCCAATCGATGACTCGCTTAGTTACACACCTTAAACACTCACCGCTATTGTAGCACTTCTGTGTTCCTCTTCTTGCTCATTTTTGTGGCACAAATGAGCAGGTGCTTCTTGAAGCATGTTCACTTTAATTGATGAGGGATTTACATTTTTCTACAATCCACTGTCCGGCAGACGTGTATGTTTGTATATTTGTGTGTGCTACTCGCTCTAGTATTTTCATTCAATGTTTTTATTCCTTTTTATTTTTATTTGCGCACTAAGCTTGTAGCTGGAATTCGCAGGGTGACACAGGAAGGACGGTAAAATTATAATTGCAAAACGCCGTTGTTGTCGTCTTCGAGGGACATTTGGCATTGGATTACCTGCAGTGTTGCCTTAAAGAGTTTGCTTGAAACGACTTTAAAAAAAGGTAGCTACCAGCCTAACAACGTGGTCACCCATGAATATGCATTAGTCTGGATGTTGCAACCAAGTGCGCGGCATAAATAAATTCTGTTGGCCGGCTTGTTCCTTTGGCATTAATCACATGCGATGCCTCTATTGTTGGCGATGGTAGTCTGGGAAATTTAATTCAATTACATTGCTTCTGAATTTATACACATTGAGCGTCTGGTCGTGCTATAATTATGTACAAGGCGTCCATTTAAGAAATGCCAGAAATTAGCAGGCGTCTAGGTACATATTTAGAATGAACATCTCAATGATGACTACATCCGCCTTTATTTCGCAAATCTACAATATGTCAGGGAAGCTTGATGCCAGAATCTGATGCACCTGCCAATAGTACAACGACAACGAAACGAATGCTTTAATCCACATTAAGAGCAATGCCTAAAATACATATAGAAAACGTTAAATGCCCGCCAATGTAGTCTCAAGTTAGTCAATACCTCCAGCTTCTTAGCAAACTGCATTACCATTTTAATGGGCACTGCAGCTGATATAAGAAAATGTCTCCAACAACACTAGTGATAAATCTAATGATTTTTGTGGGCTGCTACAAATGTTGGATACAAATCCTTACATTGCGGGGTGCGTAAAAGCTTCCTTCATAAAACTCCTCCAAAGTGGTCGATGTTGAGATTTTGCTTCATAGTTACGAATCCGCAACCTTTGAGATCGTATTCAACTGCCTCTATCCATCGGTTCCGTGGTCTGCCTTGGTATTTCACGCTCATTGGCTTGCCTGTCATGACTCTCTTCGCAGTACAGTCAACAGGCATACGGGTAATGGGAGCCCTGCTATCTTAATCAATATTTCAATCTAAATATCTTGCCGTTTAATTTCAAGGTGTCCATTATAGCGTTATAAATCCAAGCATTGAATTTTCTGATTCAAGTAGATCTTCTTCTTTTCACAGCGTTTTCCAGTATTGATATTTCAGGATTAATTGTAAAGTAATGGGGTGTCTTGATTTCAATTAGGTGGTTCACAAGGTGTCGTAAGTGTCCCATTGTCGTCCGTCGTCTATCGTATAGTTTGTAAAGGTTAATAAATGTTGAGAGGATGTGAAACCATAACTGTGTCAATATTTAGCTTTTTTACTTAATAACAATTTGGTTTTTATTGTACACGGTTCTGATTCCTATGCTTGAACTTGAATCTTTTTGGAAAAATTTATGTCAAACGAGTGCAATGCTGCAGCTCATATAGTCTGAAAAAAAAGAAAAATTAAAAATATTTAACCCCTTAGCCTACACGATATCTACCAATTGCGCGAGCTATAATACGCAAGAAATTCGTTCGCGCGCCGTGCCATTCAACTGTTCAGCCGTGTACCCGAACTGGCGCAAAGTGTATACTTTTCGTAACATATATATTTCAATGCAACGAAAGGAATTGTGAAATAATAAACAATGTTTAGGTACAAATAGTAATTTTAAGATGTCTAGGAAGTAATCATAATCAATTGATCACAAAGTCTTTACCACGAGTCAGACTCGTTGTTTTCGCTTATGGCACAAATTCTTTACCACGAGTCAGACTCGTGGCTATAGGCTAAAGGGTTAATTCGAACTTCGAATTTCGAACTTTGAAAATTGGAGTATTAAATAATTAACAGTATAAAAATTAAATATTAAATATTTTTAATTTTTATACCGTTAGTTATTGTTTAATACTCCAATTTTCTAAGTTCGAAAAAGTTTTGAAGTTCGAAAAAATTCGAAGCTCGCTGAAACTAAATTTTTTTAATTTCTTTGGTGTGAAAAAATGGGGAAATCGTAAACCTAAATATTTCTTGAAAAATTTGTTTCAAACTATAGCCTCAAATTTTCTGAGCTTTTCGTAAAACATTAAAACGACTAATAATTTTTTGATTTCCTTCAACCAACTAATCGCAAAAACACCACTTTTGAAAAATCACATTAAATTATGATATTGAGATAACGGTGACCTGTTGGTGTTCGCGGAACACCCAACCTATTGCGTATTCAGGGAAGGTATCCGGAGTATATTTCTAACGTCTTGTAGATTGGAAAACAATACAAAAAAGCCCCAAAAGAAGAATAATATAACTCTGCTTCCTTTAATACCCGCTCTTCAAAGTTTTAAAAAGTTTCGAAGTTCGAAAAAATTTCAGAATTTGGAAAAGTTTTATTTTTTAAATACTTTTTTTTGAGTTAAGGAAAAACTTTAACGTCTTCTAGATTGAAAACAGCAAAAACCTTTTTTTTCAAACCCCAAAGGTATACCCGCTTTTTCTTTTAATACACTATTTCCAAGTTGGCCATTTTTTTATATTTCTCATTTCGTTGGTTTAAAAGAATAGTAAAAAGTCATTATCTATCATTTAATACATAGTTTTCAATGTTCGAAAAAATTTTGAAGTTCGAAATTTGAAATTTATTTTGTTTAAAAAAATGTGAAAACCGTAAAACTAAAACTTTCTTGAAAAGCTTGTTTTAATGATTTTTCTGATCATTTTTTGACACATTCAAGCGACCAAAATTTTTTTGAGTTATGTCAACCAGGCGTAAAAATACTTTGAGGTAGCAGGAAACAGTGACCTCTGTTGGTGTTCGCAGAACACCTGACTTATTGCGTATTCAGGGAAATAATTAACGTCGTCTATATGGGTAAAAAGCCAAAGCACAACAAAATCTTATTGTTTTTCAGACCCCAAAGTAGAATTTCTCGTATTCCTTTAATACACAATTTCCAAGTTGGAACATTTTTTGTTTGTTTGTATTTTTTTTAATGTAGCTATTTATATATATTTAATTTCTTTGGCTTAAAAAAATCGTGAGCTGTCGTTTAATACATAGTTTTCTCCAATTTTCAAAGTTCGAAAAATTTTCGAAGTTCGAAAAAATTAAAAATTAATTTTTTTTTTAATTTCTTTTGTATACGTTTTGTTTTTTTTCAAACTCTAAGTGTAAAATACCATCTTTTCTTTGACTATCCATATTTTTCTCTTATCGAAGCTAATTTGAATTATTTCCATTTTTACATGTAACTCTTCTCTATAACATAAGATTTATAGTTTTTAATCTATTTATAGTTCATGATTTATTTATTATTTTTTATTACCTTTTAAGTCAGGTCTCATAGCATCATTACTATATACACACTTTCATAGACTGACACTACTAAAGAAACTTAATCACTACCACTACCACCCACTCACTCACATTATTTATATTCACAATAAGTTTCTATCAAATTCTCCAGCATGTAACTACTTCATCTTGCTATTGTCTACTCACCTTAACCACCGCCGCGGCTTATTTATTTACCTCTTTATATTTGTGCGTCAGCCAGCCGAAACCATCTGTCTATGTGCTGCTGTTCCGCGTCATTATGTTACTCATTTGTCTCACCAAATATGTAGGTGTAGTGAAGCGGTATCAGTTACCGAATTGCATTGGCTGGTTAGCTGGTGAATTGGATGCCGTTTTCTGTAGCCAACATAAACAACAGATTTCTTTGTCGTTTGCATGCCCTCAAACCATAATCAAATACCAAACAAATGTCAAGCATGCAACAGCAACAATAGTCAGTCAGTCAGTTACTCAGTCAGGCAGTCACTCTGTCACTCACTCAGCCCAGTCAGAGTCAGTGAGTTAGTCATTTATATACTTAGCGATATCGTAGCTTAGACAGACGACATTGCGATTGCATATAAGGCTGTAAAAGCATGCCCGTTGTCTAACATTTAATGTGGTTATAGGTGAGTGCGTTTGTACACCGTGTGCCACCCAACCGACCTGTTATGCGTGTACATGTGCGAGTAAGTGTGCTTTTCTGAAATTATACGAGACAAAGCTGACATTTGAACAAATTGCTTCGATTAGTTTTCGTAAGCGTTGGCACTTTATTTTACATGTAGTGAAAGTCTATATGTCGCCGCGAACACATCGGAGGGCAGCGGCGGTGGTGGGTGCGAGTGGAGGTAGCGGTTTCTGTGATGGCATTAGCAACAGTGATGTCGGCTCAATGCGGATGGCAACGGTATTTAGTTGCGCAATGGTGCATATGCACTTTGGACTGCACACAGTTAAGCCGACGACGCCCTTTCTCTTGCCTCTTCTTTGCGCGCCTCTTTGCTTGCTACGTTGCGGGTGATTAATTTAATTAAAAAGTGCTCTCAAATGCTGGAAAGTAGCGGCTGACGGCTGGTTAAGGTCGAATGGGGCGGAGGATAATTGCAACATTTTCAAATTATTTGCCAGAGGTCTCCATGTACGAGTATAAGAAATAAAAGGCCTGCCTCAACTACTTTCTATGTTGCAGCTACTAATTAGGTAATATATTTCACGCTTTTACCTCAATAGAGCCATAATTTAAAAACACGAAATTTACAAGTAGAGGTAAACAGCTTTAAAGTTTGTAGTTTGCTATGCTTCCCTAAGAAAAAGTAAACAGAATGTTTTCCACTTCTAATTACTGACGACCACCGCAGCCGAATGGGTTGATGCGTGACTACCATTCGGTAGTGCCGCGTTTGGGACCTCACGCAACAGTCACCAATGATAAAGGAAGTTTTTGCTAAAACCGGTCGGCCCTAGGCAGGCAATGACAAAACCTCCGAGCGTGTTTCTGCCATGAAAAAGTTCCTCATAAAAAACCATTTGCCGTGCAAAGGCGGCTTAAAACTGTAGGTCCCTCCATTTGTGGAGCAACATCAGCAACGGCTGTTGTCACTGTTCCTTAATAATAAAAATCTTTAAATGCAATTTTTTAAAGTAGTATTTTTACAACTGTTTGACATGATACCTTAATAAAATTATTGGTCGTTTGAATTTTTCATAAAAAACTCAGACAATATGGCGCTATAGTTTGAAGCAAGCTTATTGAGAAATATTTAGTTTTACAATTTTCCCAGTTTTCTATATCAAAGAAAATAAAAAAATAAAACTTTTACCAACTTCGAAATTTTTTCGCACTCTGTAAATTGGGGGTTGCAAAAAACAAATATTGTTATAAAATTGTAATTATTATTATTATTGTTATTATTGTTTTTTTTGCTTTGTTGTTTTAAGAAATGTTTAGTTTTGC
>JAYXIM010017501.1:0-13578 GCA_037575425.1 Anastrepha fraterculus
TAATATTTAGCTCTAACTATAGCTAATGGTATAGGCTTTCCAACAAATGCTTCATCAACTCCCGACTTACCTTATGCTGGGAGTTATGGAACGTGAAATAAAAAAAATTCTTAAAAAAAAAAATTTTTCGTCATGATCCCAATAACCATTATATTTTCTTGCACCTTTTAATAACCTTTGAATGTTACCTTTCATTTGGTCCTACACATGTACCTACTAACATATGACCGTTTTTTAAGATAAACCAGTTTTATGTGTCCATCGGAAAAGGGTTCACCCTGTATAAAATCCCGTTTAGCTTGAGAAATCTGAATAAATTTTTAGAAATATAGTTTTAACATTTATAATACATTTAATGAGTACCCTACTAGTTAGTATTTTATTTTTATATGCTACTTACGGAAGCATTCTCCAATATGTAGCGGTGTCTAACAAGTTTTGCATGTACATACATATATGCGCTTGTTTTTCTTATCTTATGTGCAACTTCTAACGAGTTTATTAGCCTTATCGCTGAAAATTTTTACCACCTCATGTTGTCTGATAGAACCAGACAGTCGTCCTTGGGGATCAAACCAGAATATTGTTAAAAAAGAGGTAGTAGGTAATAGTTTCCATAACTTCGTTAGCGTTGAAGTTCCTATGAGACAGCCATGACTCGGCAAGTATGAGCAAACAATTTTCTAACAAAAATCACAATATGTAAAAAGCTGTACACTAACGGCTTTTTAACAGCATTTTTACCTTGCCTGAAAAATAATTTCAATGAAAAACATCTTGGCAGAGAAGCTGGTTTACCTTCATTAGAGAATAAAATAAATCAAATACACGCGAGGTTAGTACTCGGTCTTGTCTTAAGAATGCAAGTGTTCCCACATTTCTCGCAGAAATGGAGTTGGAGGACATCTCATGCCGAAGTGCAACCGATATTGGAAAACACTCGGATCCACGAAATGGCATAACCAATCGTCTACAGCGGCCGCGCATGGAGAAGTTTTTCCTTCATAATTTAAGAACACTTCGAGTATCTTTCACTAGAATTTCATTTTTATTCTTATAACGGTCTTAGAATCTTCATGTTGGCTCATAGGTAATTCCTACAAAATCTTACGATCTTTCTCCGATAATGGAAAGATTTACAACGTTTACAATTCGTACCGAGTGGGTTTCTGCCATAAAAAATATCTGCCGTTCGGAGTCTGCTTCAAATTGTAGGCCTCTCCATTTGTGGAACAACATCAAGACGCACACCACGACGTAGAAGTTGAAAAGCAAGTATGAAATTACCCCACCCTGCGGAGCATCTTGCTTTATCCTTCTCCGTTCTGAGCTTTGGTCTCGAAAAATTACTGCCGAATGCCGACCACGCAGGTAGTTCGCGGACCCCTCCTTCAGTCGCAGCGTGTGGGACTAATGTACATATTTTTGAGGAACTTTGCTGAAGTGATATGCCTTGGCTGGTAGATTGTGGCGGGAAAGTTAGTGTACGTAAATATTTTTGTTTTTGGGAAACATTTCAGTCAGTACCAGTTTTGAAATTTTTATATAATTCATTGTTTCAAAGAATGGGATATAGAAATTTTAATAAAAGTGATTACTTTTAATAAGTTTCGTAACATACAAGTAGTTCTTACTCAAAACATACAAACATTTAAATTATTGGTATCATTACTTATTAATACACCCTTTATTTATTAAGAACACTTTGTGGTAATAAGCGTAGTACATTACGTTGTACCATTAGATGGGTTTGAATGGAATTGTTTTGCGCAGCCCAACGAAATTAGTCTTTTTTTAATTGAATTATATTGCGTACCTATGAAGCGTACAATCAAATCCTCCTGATGGCTTACCACTTTCACGTCAAGAGAATGGTTGAGTAAGAGAGCATTTAAAGTACGAACACCGCTGTCTCGCAGTTCATCCGATGCATCAGGATTTTGCATAATATCTGCTACTCGGCATAGGACTGCCTGAAATGGGAGTCGCTCCGTGGAACGATCACAGTACGCCAAGTGTTCAAGTAAGACATTTTGATGATTGCCATAATCGACATAAAATACTTTGAAGACTTTACCAGAATCGTCAAAATCAACAACTTTAGCGCGGTACCATAGCTCATCTTCGTAACGCGCACGGACGAGGTCATACATCATTGGTGGTTTAGTTAAATGCATACATAGTGGAATCTCATCATCAGTCCATATTAGTGGTTCCTTGTAATTGTCTGGATCATTTATTTGACCGTAGAAATACTCGATTTGTCCAATGTGTGTTACTGTAATATTTATGATCAGTCCGGAAGGGTAGCGTGTCGTCGGCGAGAAGTTGTCAATTATAGTTCCAGCTGGAACGCGATCTTTACTCCATCCATCTGCTTGTAGTGGAGTATGTTCTTGCCGACAATTGGCACCCTTAAAGCAAGCACCAGTTTTTGGATTAAAAAACCGGCAAATCCGTTGTTCATCCTTGGGATTGTAGCCCAACACTGCAGTCATTGCGTTTGATGTACTGAGTGGTTCCTCTGCTAACATATCCATCTCTTCAGCGGTCAAACCATTGAAGAGTCTTTCGCTTTCCCCTGTTAATAGAGTATTGTCGGGTAATGCCCGTAAGGGTATTGCTTCATCATTGTCATCAATGCTGGTTTCCGCATCGGTTAGGAATGGATTTGTGTTAACCGCTTTTTTAGTTAATTTCATTTCATTATTAAGAGTCACTAAATCACTATTTGTTGACTTCTTCGGTGGTGCGGATATATTGTCAGATTTTTCTATTTTATCCTTATAAAGTTCCAGAACAAGTTTAGAATCATTTTCCTGTTTTGATTTTACTAAGAATGTCGTTGTTTCATACACCAAATCCAATAAACACGTCTTCAAATCTTCAAGAGGCAAATTTTTTTGCCCATGAATACCGTTTAATTGACAAGGTATTGCTTGGGCAGGAATATTTTTTATTTCATCAGGCAATCGATATGTAACATTAGACGCAGATATTTCGGATATCTCGCCAAAGTCCAAAAGAAAAGCATTACACTTCCCGTCTGGGGGTGATGATAACTTTGACGAACTTTCTCGTATTGCTCGTAGTATTGCGTTATCTAGAACAAGGCCAAATACCTCGTTTTCTGGGGGAATAGCTGCAAACTGCCTAAGATGGATCATACTCTTCAAATTTGCTATTTGCTGAAATTCCTTGGATTTTGCATCACCTACAGACAGCACATAGAAGTTTAAGGACTCTAAATCTTGTACATATGTCACAGATGCCTTTAAAAGGTCGCCAACTTTGTATTTGGAAATATCCTTTTTTATATATGCCATTGATGATTGCTCCTTTAGGTCTGCATCGACATTCCATCCAGCTGGTGGTATAGACACATTTTTATAATTGCTACTATTTTCTTCATTCGAGGACGGTGTAATTTCTTTTTGACGTATATTTAACTTTTCATACGTATTATTTTTACAGTAAATGGTGGATTTAGTTGACGAATCTAAGGGAAAAATTCTTGATTCATCGGTGTGAGCCTCTGGAATATTGACATCTTCCTCACGCCTGTTATATGGATCCAAAGCGTCGAATAATTTGCATGTAGACGTTTTCTCCAGATCAATTATAAAAAAATTAAAATTAAATGTCCGCGCCGCATCCAACATGTTCGACAAAGTCGAAAAGAATTTATCGTAGGCCAACAAAGCTATTGCACTGCGGTCCTGCAAAGCGTGCTCATTTTTACGAATCTTATGAAACACTTTGCTACATTTTAGCAGGTATGTTGTGACATTCTCCAAAACTTGATTTAATTCTTCGTTGTGCATTTCGTACAAATAATTCAAATCATCCACCATTTTTAGAAATCTCGTATTCGCGATATCTATTAATTTTATTTTCGTAAACAAACCCAATTTACACGCTTGTTGGTAATCGTTGCCACTTTATCGAATTTAATTTCATGAGAACTGATATGCCTAGGGATGGTTTCAATATTAATAATTAGGAGCAAACAATCGAATATTATCGTTCATTCATTAAAAGTACGTTCACATAAGCAGTGATTAGCAATAAATCTGCAAAAATCAATGTAAGCATTCCTATATGGTAAGTTAGATGCAAAATTAACAATCAGCTGTCAAGTCTGTTTTGAAAGGTTTTTGTTAATAGAAATTGGTTTAGTGGTATATTTTATTGTTTTTGATTTGTTTAATTATTATTAACGATATGAAGAAAATAAATGATATGAAGAAATGAAGAAAAAAAAGTAAATAGAAGCAATAGTTAATTTAATTGCGCAGTTTAGTGCTAGTAATAGAAGGTGCAATACGCATGCCAAATTCGATATTACATTTTATAATAAGCAATAACAAGTCAAAGCATCTATTCTGTAATATGAATGCTTAATTAATAATATGGTACAAACATTTCATTAGAATCATGTCTACAAACCTCTTTTATTTAGTTTTTAATTTTACGTTTCTCTTTATATTTGCAATAATAATTATTGACAACACAGGGTTGTGCAGCAAAAGGTATATTTATAATCTGATATATTATTATCTCGGATTTCGGGAGAGCAGTTTTCTACGGGTAATCTCGCTTTGTAATTAGGGATTGGGAGTTATAATACGTTCACATACGAGTATAAGTGGATGACCTACTTTTTCAGGCTTAACTCAAAATCCGTGATTAAAAAGCGCGATTTCCCATACAAAATTTCTCTCGCAAAATCTGAGATTATAAAATAATCCTAGATAATAACGATACTTTTTCACATACAACTCTGTGTTTTCTGTGTTATCAATAATTATTATTACGAATGTAAGGAGAAACATCAAAATAAAAACGAAATGAAATGGATGCCGGCAAAGAAAACAGGTCTGCAAATATAATTCTAATAAAATTTTTGTCCGTGTCTTATTACTTATTATAAAATGTTATATAGAATATCCCATGCGCATAGCTGTCATAATTTTTTGCAACCTCAGTAAACGTCGCATACGGATTTCCTCCAACTGTTTATTCTTAGCAGCCAACTGCGCAATTAAATCAGTTGTTCCTCCTCCTTGAATATTCTTCATATCGTTTATAATAATTAAAGAAAGCAAAAACACCGAAATTCCACCAAAATAATTTCTATGAAGAAAAACCTCTCAAAGTAGTATTGACAGCTGATTGTCAATTTTGCAGGTAATCAGCCATATGTGAACGAGTAGATTAATTTGTTGGATTTATTGAATTTAAATACAATATTAATATGTATTTTAAATGTACTGTGGGCAGCCTTAGCCGGTTTTGTACTGATGCGTGTTACTTTTTTGAAGGACGCCTACGCAGAAAAGAGTTTTAAGCAAAATTACTGTGGACAGCGTAGTCGGTGTTGGACTGATGAAGTATTAGCACGGCCGAAGGCCGCTTACGCAGAAAGTAGTTTTACTCAAAATAATTTTTTTAATATTTAACATATATCTACGTATACATAGAAAAAAAAAATCAAATAGGTATCAAATATTAATAATATAGTGATATTCGCGTGATTTTTCGCCTGCAAAACTATTTTGGTTTGAATAAAACGTATATATGGATCAAATATTACATACATATTAAACCACATTCATTAAACCATTTTTAGTGTAAATTTCAGTATACCCATCAAATACAAATCCACAAAATCAAAATGCATAAAATCAAACAATAAAATTCAAATATAATAAATGTAAAAATATAAACCATAAAATTTCGTATTTTTATGAATTTATTATATTCTATTGAATGTGTTTTTATTATTTATTTTTAAGGTATCCGGCAGCACTTCTGCTTTTTGAAATGACCAAAATAGGAGAATTGTTGGCCAATTTTACAAACTTTGAAATCATATAACCCTCCTAAAGGTGGCTTTTTCACTTTTCGAATGTAGGATATGCCCTCTACCCCGTTAATATCTCTTTTTTTCAAACCACGGTCAACCAGATGGAAATTTTCCCGTTTTTAAAGTGAAACTTCTTTACGCGCGTCAGAGAATAATTTCAAAACCGCGACACACGAGCTAGCGTTATGACAAATGCTGAAAACAGTGAAGACTGTAAACGCAATCCCCTGTCAGCTGTTACGATCAAAGTAATGAGAACCACATGTAAATGAAAAATTCCTTCCTTCCGTATCGTAGTACCGTAGTATCGTAGTACCCGTAAGCCCCTTTCAGTTGATTGCTCTCTCACCACACAGTGTTGCCAAGCAGTACATTTCGAAATCATTTACAAAATAAACTTAGAAAAATTATAATTTTTACTAAAATAACTTAAAAACACTGTTGAATAATGTTAATTATAGATAAATGAACTATTTGCATTCGTTGGTTTTTGGCTTTGGTTTATTAAACAATGAAAAAGTGTGACTTATAACGCGGGTGTGTGAAAAAGTGTGTAAGCAAATATATCAATGGCAACATTGTGTAGATACAACCAAACACATACACACACAAACCGATGTATTGTGTAAATATGTAATTAATGGCTACGTCAATAAGCAAAATAGCCGTATTTGGATGAAGAACAACCCGAAGCCATTTGAGAACAGCCATTACATTCATTGAAAACAACCGTTTGATGCGGCCAATCGATTTGAATTTTCGTTGTTTTATTTCAATTTAAAATCCGATATCTCTTAACTGATCACCGCTTATAAGCAAAAATTTCAAAATTTCACTTTTAAATGAAATTTTTCCAAATTGAAATGCAAAAGTAATATTATATAACAATAATAAAGTAATGAACATTAAAATATAAGCTTAAATAAATACATAATTATTAACAATTTTTTAATATAACATAAAAAGTTGGTAAAAAAAGTTGTGAATCACCGATTTTTTATAACTTAGAATTGCTTAACAAAAATATATTTGTAGAATATCTCACCCTCAAATTTAATTCCTTTAGCTATGCTTTTCAACCAGGATATACGATTTTTCTTACAGATATACAAATTTATATACAAATTTACATACATACATACATAAACCACAGTCTTCAATAAAATCTAAAATGTATTCATATACATATGTACACAAAACGAATTAAAAGAAGCCGAAAAGGATATAAGAGGCTTTGGAAAACTCTAAAATCACACATTAATTTAAATTATTACGTTTTAAATGAGTTTATTATAAAATAATTATACAAATTATACAATTACAAATGTAATAACGAACTGCTTTCGTCAGTTATTTTTGGTGCTTTACTGCTGGCAGCCCGCCATTTTCACTATCAGTAGTATTAAAACTGGTTCCTGGGCGCGCTCTCACCAAAATGAAATAGTTTCGCATCCTGTTATATATTTTACAGCTTCTTAAGTTTCTCAAGCAAAATTGAGTTTTAACTAACCACTAGCTCAGCTTTCCGTAAAACAAGTTGGGCAAAATATTAAGTCAAGTTAAGTTACATAAATTAAGTCTAGACTAACTGAGTTTTAAGCTTTGGCCATCAGCGATCTGAACTCATACAGCTTATTTCACCACGCAAACAACCACTTGGCTACGATTTCTTTTCCATTCGAGTGTTCGTAGAGACACATTTTTTTTCTAGCGTAAAAAGTTGGATTAGCAACTTACATACCTACATATGCTCATATATTCGTTTAACAACATTTTAATAAAATCTATATGTTATTTACAATTAATGAAATGTCCCATTTAGGACATCCTTATAACGCAATTACTCCTCTGCTGCTAGCTCCTAAAACAGAGGCTGTTGTGCCTGAACCGATCAGTCGGCGCATAGTTTGCAGTTCATCGCGCAACGCCATGACTTGAGCTCGTAAAATAGAATTCTCTTGTTCGAGAAGCGCTGCCCTGAAAGCAATACGATCTTCACGTATTTTTCGCGCATCTCGTGATTTCTTTGCCGCTTCATTGTTTCGTTTACGCCGTTCATAATACTTCTCATCTTTTTGCTCTTCTGGAATAGGACGTTTTTCACCGCGCGAGCGTCGATGTAGGAATGCAGGAAACACGCCCACTCTATTCAGTTCCATAAGTGGAAAGTCTCCGATGCTGAGCGAATTGTTTGTCGGAGAAATATATTCAAAGGCAGGTAAAGATGGCTTACTTGGTGGTAAAGCGGCTCCGTTAATAGGTAAGATGCCAAGAGTAGGTAACGGAATTGGGAGTGTCGCATTGTTGCACAGTGTTTCACTTGTTGGCAGATTCGATTTTTCGTTCTCGTTTGTAGTTGTTAAACCTAAGGACTGTTCATTACCATCATATTTATCTATGTGAGTCTCTACATCAAGGGAATCCGTGGTGTCAGCTATCGATGATGGCTCGATTATATCCAGTAGCGGAGACTCGGGTGGAATGGAGGAAACATTTTCACCACTGCGAATAATAGCTGACGGTTCGCTACCGCTCTTTGTCATATTGTAGTAGCCTTGTACATCTGTTTGAAGAATGAATAAAATAATTAAAAAATCTCCGAAATTTATCACATTTGCATTTTTTATATTGTATTAAGCAATATTTTCAAAATTACTTTCTAAGTCATTTTCAATTACATACATTCTATTATTGTATTTGTAGGATATCACTCTATTTTATTTATTAAAAACATGAATCTTTAAGTTTTTCAATAAAAACGTTTTCTATTATATTTTTCTTAACTTTCTTATATTTCACAACTTGCTTCATATACGCTATTAATCGGAGTAATGAAAAATAACCGATCATCTTCAAATTCAATAGAAAGGTTTAGTATTAAAGAACAGAACAAAAGATAAGATTAAAGTATTATAGTTTCTTCTCTTTTTAATCATTGTATTTTTGCTTCGGTTCGTTAACCCCACAGTGTTGCTTATTAGTAGTGTAGCTTATTAATGTAGTTTAAAATGATATAAAAGAAAGAATGAATTCAACAGTATTATTTTCAAATCTGATGTTTTATTTATCTACATACATACATACATATATCTGAAAATCGGTAGAGGCAGCTCTGCATAACCTTATTTACACGGCAGATAGTTCATTGCATAAACAGGAACAGGGGCTATGAAAAAAAAAAACTATAAAATTAGTTATTGAATAAGGTGCAGAGATTAGCGGAATAAGCGATATCTGGCGTTATAAAAACCACGCCATCCATGGCTTTGGATATCATATTACATCTGCCACCCCTTGAACTATTCTGCAAATATTCAGCGGCCTGTTCGGCTTTAAGGCTAAGCGACTGGAAGACTGTCGCACATGGACATTAAACCATCTTAGACTCCTATACAGATATACCCAGTGATTGTGATTATCATACTTCCATTCTCTGTTTCGAAAGGAATTTCTCAGTGAAAATCCCTTCTAGACTGGAATGGCTTGAAGAAGATCCATCACCCAACACACCCGTTAAGATCTACACGGACGGATGTAAAATGGATAATATTAAGGAGTGTCTTACATTGTGGCCAATCTCTTAATAAGATGGCTAAACAGTATCGTATTATCTTATGCTGGGTTCCTGGCCACAATAAAATAGAAAGCTGGAATTGTGCTTTGCTAAGCCTGCAAGGTTATCGATCTCGTCGGGACTATCAAAATCACCACATCGTAAGAAATAAAGCCTTTTAAATTCTCCATTAGTGTTTTGATCTCGGATTGCCTACATTACTCTATCATGTCCTGACTTAAGGGATGTATTCCATGTTATACTAGTTCTGGACTTACCGATCCAATTTCTTGAGCGGGTTGATGCTCGTAAGCAGATGTTTTTTTTTTACAAGTTTCACTTTTCCTTCACTTTTACTCAAAATTTCTAGAGCTAGCAACCCAGGGTCCCTTGGGGGAGTCTGTTATCCCTAGAGGGCGCGTCCCCGGGTGGTAGATAGGGGAACACCTCCCATTCGACAAGTAGATACGAGAAAAAGCGAAACGCTCTGAAAAAAATTCTATAATCATTATGAACATTGTATGCTTTGTTTTACGTAACAGGAGTGCTAAGGAGGGGTTTCCACTAAAAATCTCAATTTCGAAAAAAATGAAGTTACGAGGTTAACACAGAAAGGGGACGATGAGTAAGATCGCAGCAAAAACTGAGTGAAAGCCCAGGAATAGAAGTTTATCTATTAAAATTGTATGCAATACTTTATCGAATGCTTTTGAAAAGTCAGTGTAGATACAGTTGATATGTTACCCAGCTGAGTATTACCCTGCAATACAGTATTCAGTGAAGACGGCCAAATTGGAAACTGG
Source organism: Anastrepha fraterculus (assembly GCA_037575425.1). Classification (NCBI taxonomy): domain Eukaryota; kingdom Metazoa; phylum Arthropoda; class Insecta; order Diptera; family Tephritidae; genus Anastrepha; species Anastrepha fraterculus. Next base: position 10,226 of record JAYXIM010017501.1, read on the forward strand.
AGACCTACATACTTGCCACAAAACCATTCCGGTATGGTGACATGATACTTTTAGGTGAAAACTACATCTTATCTTTGACAATATTTTCAAGTAATTTAGATACTGACGAAATTCAAGTTTTCCATTCGATTTATTGAAAATTAATTTGAGAGGCGAAGCAAGAGCTGAACAATGTTTGAAAAGAGCAACTCACAGACCATCACCATCCGTTTTTGTAGAGGGTTTTAGGGCTAAAATACCTTTCTCAATATCTTCCAACGACAGATTCAAACGCCCAAAGTTAAGAGACGAGGTAGCATCCTCAGGACAAACCCAGTGCAAACCAGATTCATCACTTACAATATTTGCTTGAAAAAATCCTCAAACAGGTTTACCACTTCAAGAGGATGGGTAGCTAATTTATCATTCAGAAAAGCAGCAGATGGAATACCAGAACTAGACTTCTTAGATTTGATGTATTGCCAAAAAAACTCCGGACTGGATTTAATATTGTTTTCCACACTTAGAATATAATTATTTTATAGAAATTTATTTAAACAAATTAAATTTACATAAACTTCCTCCTTTTTGTTTATTTTAAACTTCTTAAGGGAGAACGCCATTGTGGGCCGTCAAAAAATAGTCGATTTTTGGGAATTTGTTTTTGTAAGTAGGAATGATTACTCGAGGATCGGACAAAATGCATATTTATTATAGGTACATATATGTATTAAACTATGTTTATGTAAATTTTTATTAGAAAATATTGAAAATTGACAAATTTATGTAAATGAACGTAACGAGTTAAAAAAAATGACGTCATCTTGTGGCGGCGATACAGCAATGAATAATCATCTGGGCAAATACACCACGTGTGGACCAGAGGCGCTCGGGCGAGCTTCTGAGGCTGACAAAATATCAGCTCTCCAATCTAGTGGGTTCTCTCACAGGACACAATGCGCGAGGAATGCATGCTGTGAGACTTGGAATCACCTCGAGTCCTTTTTGCGCTGGATGTATGGAGGATGAGGTGGAATCATCTCAGCACCTTCTCCTTAGCTGCCCTGCTCTGGCAGGGCTAAGATCCAGGCATCTTGGCTCTTACTTCTTTGCCACGCCTGCTGATATAGCTGGCGCTGACATTAAAAATGTGATGAATTTCATCAGCAGTACAAAGCGGTAGACGCAAACATAGTCATCGTTCGTAATCTGCACGCTCCTAACCATTCCATCACCACCGAGGGCGGGGAGACCTCTCCCTGCATCCCATCGGTCCTTCCCTTTTACCTCACTTCCTTCACAATGGTATCACAATGGACGAATCCTTCTTCGTCCAAGTGTGCTCACTCCCTGGGCAACCATACCAACCTAACCTAACACAATAGTGGCTCTCGTTGTAGGTAACCGTTTTTTTTTTACAAAATGGTGTTGATTTGAATTACGATGTGTTTTTTTCACCATTTTTTTTTATCTTCCACAGGCCCAAAAAAATTCAAATTAAAAATTTTAAAATCGGCTACGTACAACGATAGCCAATGCGATAACAAAAACTTTAAAAAAAAAGAAATTAAAATCGGTTCATTCACGAAATCGTTGCCACCGTATCAAAAAAAGTCGTTTAGAGAAAAACGCGTTTGAAATTAAGCATCGTATCGTAAGCGCTACGGGGCCAAAGCGACGGGCGCTCACTTAAGTACACATACTCGTAGAATCGGGAGTAAAACGAATTTTGCTTTAAAAATTTTACCACATTTTCTTGAGTAGTTATAGGTACTAACAATTTATGTAAAACAAAACATTGATTGTTTTGAATTTTCACAGTGGTGTTTCCCCTAAAGAATTTGTTACGCTTATTCTTAAGTCTTTTAAGCTCGCGTGTGAACCAAGGAAGCTGGAACTGCCCTTTTTTAATTAAAGGGTTATTTATGCGACAGATCTCAATCATTTTAGACTTAAAAGTAGAAAAAACATTTCGCAACGTCAAAATCTGCGTACAATGTTTCCCACTTACCTTCAATTACAGATTTATCAACGCATAAAAGTTCTCAATTTTTGTAACTAAAGGATAAATTTTCGTCAAAAATACTAGTAGAAAATTCATAAAAATTTAATTAAAGTACCAAAGAAATGTGATGCTTATCTGTAGGTGAAAATGGACTGAGACACTCCGAAGTATTAAAATCGATATTGTCACTGATAAAACTGCGGTCTATAATTTTATTAACACTCCGAGTGTATTCCTGCCATGAAAAAGCTTCAAATAAAAAACCAGCTGTCATTCGAGGCTACATAAAATAGGAAATTTTTTGTGGGTAAACATCAAGGGTAAAGGGTGTATTATATACATATACATATATATATATATATATATATATATATATATATATTATAGCTGTGGTGTATCCAACTAAATATATATCAATATCAAATGGACTGGGAAAGATCGGAATAATATTTTTGGCCTTCCTAGCATTGATAAGAAATAAAAGTAGAAAATCAAAGTTTGGGCATAAAAATATATTTTTTGTCGCATTTAAATATTTTCCAGTTGTAATAGAAATGATACAACTACGAAAGCATTTATTTGAAAGCAATTTATTAGTCTGAGTTATTAAGGTCTCACTTCAAAATAGGTATCATAAATTAGATTGAATCGTCGTTTCACTAATACTGAGTTACTCTTTACATTGGGCAAAATTTGTAACACTCCTCATTTCAGCCTAATTCTGCAAGTGCTTTTTATTTGCAGACTATTAGATAGATAGGCACAAATAAAGATCTTATGACAAGAGTCTTATAAGTAAATTCTTCAAAGTAAACTTAGAGTAAGAGAAACGAAAGACCAAAGAAGAAGAATAAGCTTTCAATTCAGCTAGCGTTCTTCTAAAAGGAGCGTCCACAAAGAACAATTCATTACAACGGAAAATCCGTGAGGGAACATTAAAAATAATTTTATTGAGCAGATACAGACATCGACAACAGAGCGCGCCTAGACTCTAACGACATTAGATTTATTAATGAGCACCTAGAGCGATAGGACGGAATTTATTTTAATTTATCCTAGTAGGTGGTCCAATGACCGACACTGCGACCTAAAAGATCTTTTGTGTCAAGCTACCTAATTTAATATGGATGATCCTTCTGATCATCCGCGAAAGTTACCCGACCACTACATCAGGTTCTAGTTTGCCTAGTTGTTCTCTGCCTTTGGAAAGGAGTTGGTTGAAAGCCATGTTCTTCCAACAATTTTTCTGCTATACGTATAAACCTTAGTATATCTGTAATAGGAGCTTTCTTTATTTCTTCCGGATCCAGTTGATCACGGTGGAAAATTTGCATTCTGGTTCTAGCCAGTGCAACGCACTCGCACAATA
>JAYXIM010017502.1:0-18676 GCA_037575425.1 Anastrepha fraterculus
TGCCTGAAGTAAAATTTGCAGAAAGAAATTTGGCAAAATGATTGACAGCATCAGAAATGGAATTAGCTGGGACCCCTTTAAAATATACGCTCGCAAGTATATTTGAGCAGTTTTTTTTTATGTAACTCCAAAAGGACTTGGGATTACATTTAAAACTGCTCTCTACATTACGAATGCATATAACTTCGGTACAAAGATTTATTGAATTTGCGTCTGTAAAACACATAACGCTTACGAAAAACAGCATCATTAGAATGCTTTTGTTTTCTACAAAACTTATTTCTCAAGTTCGAAGTTTGAAAGAAGGTGTGCTGTGGACATACATATGTTAGGTTAGGTAAGGTTGACCAGGCTGGCTGAAAGCCATCACATAGACCTATTAGACCTTAGTGTTACCAGATGGAACTTGACCCTTACGTTTCCTTGTAGTAGGCTTCTTGTAATAAGCCTGCGTCTTTTGCGAATCTAAGTAAGCTCTGAAGCTCTAGTCCCGAGAGACATTCTAACCTCTCATATTGTAGAGGCTCCTAAACGTTTCATTGGCAGGGCAAAAGCATAGAAGGTGCTCAAGAGTTTCCCTCTCTTCTAGTTCATTGCAAAATCTGCAGCTATCGTTGTTTCTGATTCCCATCTTGTATGCCTGTACAGCTAACAAATTGTGGCCTGTCAGCATACCTACGATAGTTCTGCTTTCCTTTCTAGACAGGGCTAGTACGAATCTGGAATATTTAACTACATTCTGTGTGTACATGATTTTCGCGGTTTTGTAAGTGGCTAGATTATTCCACCTCCTGTCTATCCGTGTTTCCATGTCCGCAAAGACACAGGTTAGGTTAGGTAGTGATGGTTGCCCAGAGAGTAGGGCCCACTTGGACGACTAGTTTGGTTCATCCTTTGTGGTACCATTGAAGGAAAAAAGGGGAGAGAGGGAAGGGATGGGGAGTGGTGAGTGTTTGTGGACTACGAACGGTGACTAGTCTGCGGTGGTGTTAACCTCATTATGCTGCTGATGAAGTTCATCAGATTTTTGTTATCAACACCTGCTATATCAGCAGGCGCAGAAAAGAAGTGAGAACCAAGATACTTGAATCTTAGTCCCGCGAAGGCTGGCTGATTCTACCTCATCCTCCATACAGCTGACGCAAAAAGGACTCGAAGTAATTCCGAGTCTCACGGCATGTGTACCTCGCGGACAGTGCCCCGTGATGATGCCCACGAAATTTGAGAGATGACATTTTGTCATCCCCAGGATATCCCTCGAACGCCTCCTATCCAAACGTGGCCAGAAGGACCTCGCGACCCTACACGTTCGTATACTCGCCCAGCGTTCGCTAAGTTGGTGCAAGTATGTATATCGTTGCATTGCACAAGTATATCGTATTTAAAGGTTTCAGTATGTTTCTTGTTCAAATGGTATGTATACAGCGCTCTTGGCTATCTCATCTACAATCTCGTTTCCTACAATGCCCTTATGTCCGGGTATCCAATAGATGTGCAGCCGTCTGTCTGCGGCTAGTCTCTCTATGGCTTCCCTGCTTTTTAGAACATTTTTAGATGAAATTTCATATCGACGTATATATTTATTTTGGCGTTGCTGGATATCTTTGCGAATGCTATTTCCGCAGCCTTTCCTACAGCAAAGACTTCTGCTGAAATATACTGCAGTGGTAGGGGAGTTTAAATGGCTTAAAATGTGTTGTGGACATGGAAGCCAAGCAAAATATTTACACTGAATGCCACCTCGAGCCATAATCTAAAGCTTTCAATCGACAAATTCAAATTGCTGTAGCTAGAAGGCGATAGTTTGAATAAAATATGGTAAATCCGTTGAATAATTTTTTCGTATTTTTAAAAAATTCTGTTTATTTTGGGCCTCAAGCTTTTATCCATTTTAAATGGCGCGCGAATAACAAAATCATTTTCATTTTGTTATACGCACTTATATATGTGTGAGGTTTCACGACCAAATAGGAGCTCAAAGTTACCATAATCAACAGAAAACTAATAGTGTTAAGAAGGTTGTCACGATATATTATAAATTAACAATACTCCTGTTTCTTATCTTCACAATCAACTGCAGAGTTCTTAAGGTTAACTAAATTCTTGTGGAAACTTTTTTTTGATAATTTTTCACCTGTGTTGGGTAGCATTAAACGATTGCACGTGCGTAGAAGATGGAATGTTGAAAACGATAAAGGATCAACAGCACTACTGAAGCCGGCGTGTTGTAGCGGCGCGTTACACATCCTAGCGGTTCGTGGAGTTCTTTTTGCTCGCGTTGTTTATTTACGATCGATTTTAAATACGAATTTATTGAAAAGCTGAATTTTCAGCTCAGGTTCTCAGTCCTGCACGTTCTGTAGAAGTTTTGAGACTAAACTAACAGGCTTAGTTTCAGTTAGGCGGCCATATTAACAATATCAGTCAACTACTAAGTAATTATAAAAAGGAGCAGCGATTTTTCCACCGTAACTTTTACCTGGTTGGTAAATGTTGTATCCCTTGCCTAAATATTATAATGCATGTGTATATAGCGTGTGTCTGTATGTAATTTAGTATGTAAAAACTCTTGTGCCATTAGCTCACATAAACAATTATAATTTGTTCTCATTGAGGGTGGTACTCAGATACAAATTTACACAGTATGCGCATATGTATGCACATGTACATATACATATGCACCTACATATTGTATTATACATATATGTGGAATTACCTTTGATTTCATAGTTGTACAATACTTATGTAGGCGTGTATGTACACATATGCGTTGTTTTTCCGAGTTCTGATTCAACCAATCACGCAATGTTGACGGTAATTACTCGCCGAAAAGCATGACACTTTTCATGCTGAATGACATTTATTTGGTTGCACGGTTATAAGGACTTTATATATAACTAGTTATACGTCCATTTAAACACCCACCAAACCCCGATCACCGGCACATGAGTTTGAAACTCAGTAGTCAAGGTCGCCTGCTGCAAAATGATTAGGAGGGAAAATCTAGGAAATTTTTTAGGATTTGATTTTTTATATCGATGTAATTACAGGCGGCCGCCGAAGCCGAATGGGTTGGTGCGTGATTACCATTCGGAATTCACAGAGAGAGCGTTGGTTCGAATGTCAGTGAAACACCAAAAATTAAGAAAAACATTTTTCTAATAGCGGTCGCCCCTCGGCAGGTAATGGCAAACCTCCGAGTGTATTTCTGCCATGAAAAAACTCCTCATAAAAATAACTGCCGTTCGGAGTTGGCTGTAGGTTCTCCATTTTGGGGAACAACATCAAGACGCACGCCACAAATAGGAGGAGAAGCTCGGCCAAACTCGCAAAACAGGTGTACGCGCTAATTATATATTATATATATATATATATAATTACAGATATCTGAATAGGTGTTAGGCGAATGGAGTTAGGCTTTCTAAGCTAACAACAACATAAATCAATCTGAAAGATTTTCTGCAAGTGCTACTATTTTTTTAGATTGGCTCTAACAAGTCAAGCTGATAGTCAATCTGTGATCAAGGCAGTTACGACGCCATGGTGCATATGAAAACGGGTCAACTCCTGTAAGAAGGATATCAAATCTCTTGATTGTGCAGGTAACATTTCTCTGATCTGGGTTCCAGGACATAGGAACATAGAGGAAATGAAATTGGTGTTGAGCTTGCCAGGAATGGGTCGACTGAATTGGTCTCCGAGGCCTTCAACCCGATCACCGGCATCACCCTGACCGTTGTTTAAGGAGAATTGCGCAACTCATTATTTCTTAGAAAAGCGCACAACTGATGGAGCTCCATTTCTTCGTGTGCTATTTCGAAAACCCTATGACCCCAATACAATAGTGCAGGACACAGAACTCCATGCCATTCAATTTCAGAGCTTTTGGCTGTGTGCTGCCAGACTGGTACTTTAATCATTTCACCTACCTGAAAACAAACATTTTCGTCTTTAAAATTGGCTTGAAACGATCGTATGTGTGGTATGAATTGATGGCAATCGCTTGATTTTAAGGCTTACACTTAATAGACGATATTTTTCGAATGGAAAATATTCCCATAATCGTTGAAAAAAACTAAGTTTTTCGCAACGAAAAGTATGTGTAGGTATATGAGCAGTTTTTTAAATGACAAATATGATATTTTTTGGCAAAATATTACAGTGAAAAATTAACCTATACGCCCGGGTTTGTCGCCAGTAGGCCGACAGTTTCCAACTTCACTGTATTCAGTGAATATTGTTTCGGTTCTCTTTTAATAAGCATACTAATTAATAATTAATTATTATATTAAATAATAACTTCGAAGTGCTACTCCGTACTAGGCTAAGCAAGGCGTAATGTCATTAAATTCTCTGATCTACATACCTATAAGCTTCTCTTTATTAGGTCATACCTTGAATATTCTGTTTTATATGGCACCAATAGTATGGGAAATGTTCCAAAAATGTTTCTTAAATTCGCTCTTCGCTCCTTAACTCTGGTGAACCCGTACCGTCATATTCTTCTCGTCTATTACCCTGTTCAAAATCGTTGGTCTATCATGAGCCTTTCTTTTACTTATAAAATCATCAGTAGCAGAATTCGTTGCATCGGGTGTTTTTTTGAAAGTATTAGATTTTAAAATGTCAATAAAAAAAAGAAATATTTTTCGGATGATATTTGTTTTTTATTAAAATCTGGTAGGTAATTTCATGGCATTTATTTTTGATATGATATGCGGTATGTCCGGATCAATCAGACAAATGTTTGACTACTTTTTCCAATAAATCTAAATAATGAATGAGCCTAATCAGAAAAAAAGTGACGCAAACCATGGTCATTTGGCTTCAATTCTTGCACGAACTGTATTTTATAGGCTCGAAAACCAAGATATTGGGTTTTCCAATAAGAGGTGTTATTTTTATATTCAAAGAAATATGCTATAAATAATATATGTATATGATCGGATGTTTATTTCATTATAAAGAGGAAGGTAGGCCGTTAATAGTGGAAAATAACATCAGGCAAATGACCACCACGACCACGCTTACAGGACAATATCCTTTTCAATAAATTTTCCATAACCGAATTGCCAAGTGGCTGCTCTATGTCCTCGATAGCCTCACGAATTCCATCTTTGAGGTCTTGAATCCGACCCTGGTCTGTTGGCGAAGACCTTCTCTTTCACGTGGCTCCAAAGAAAAAAGTCACAAGGTGTTAAATCACAAGATCTCGGTGGCCAATTGTGATCACCTCTTCGAGAGATAACACGGTCCGGAAGCTTTTCCAGTAAAAGATCAATGGTTTCGTTGCTTGTGTGGTACGTGGCGCCGTCTTGTTGGAAATAAACGTTGTCCAGATCAATACCATCCAGTTCCGGCCATAAAAAATTGTTAATCGTCTCTCGATAGCGCAATCCATTCACCTGTTATTGGAAAGCCCTTTACTTACGAAAAAATTTCCACGACATATTGACATTTCAGCGTCTTCTTTAACACTTCGCTGTATGAACTTCGCGATCAGATCTATTTTCTTTTTTCAGGGTAATTTGCTCAATTTGGAAGTGTTGTTTTGGCGTTAAACGATTCATGATGACTTGCCAAATTTTACTGAATAGAAATGTTAACATAATTTGCCCTTCTCAGCTGTCAAACCATAGTTATTGATATCGATTGTTCTCAAGCAGCTAAAAAAACACCGGATATTTGTTAGAACGAATCAGATTTAATGTCCCCCAAAGTCCGTATCCTAGCTTACTTCCGTTCTATGGGAATCGCTCTATCTTTATGTAAATTCTATAAGTCATTCTGTCCTTCTTGACTTCTCTGCTTCAATGATAGATTTTTTCAATATTTTCAATTCCGCTTTTTAGTTTTTTTTTAATTATTACATGTTATTAATATTAAGTTCCTTTGAGCTATTCGTAGTCTGTAAGATTGTAATTTCTTAGACAAAAGAAATAAATAAATACATACATAAATTAGTTCTATTCGGAGGAATTCGAGGCTGAAAGCCGAGTCGAGCGAGATTTGCATAAAGGCGGAGAAAGTAAGCAATAAGTTTTAAAAATGGATGCAGAGAATTTCATACCAAATAATGCAGACCTCGAGGAACTGTAACCGAAAATATAACTGCGGAAACCGAGAAATTCAATTTGAAGCAGTTTTTCGTCGGTAAGTCGTGCTGAAATAACATTGATATTCGGTCACTTTTTATAAGATGTAAGCAGAATAATGGATATCGATATTAGATATTATTAGGGAAGTATTTTTCCGATCTGCTCTTTGAATTAAAAAATAAGTCAATGATATGCTATCCCAATCGAATTGCAAACCTTTGGAAATCGGTTGTAAGGTAATGAATGCCAGTTGGGCGCGATATGGGAATAGCTTTTGTCAGATTTGAAAAAATTTCAGTCTCCAAAAATTTTCAAAAAATTGTGAATAGTCGCATTTAAGTTTTTGAGGCAAGCCCTTACTAAAATATGAGATAGATTTATACAGAGAAGAGCGTCGGCATTGCTCAGTTTGACCAATTCTCAATAATTGATTTAGCTCGAGTTATTGGGCATACATGACGTGCTAAATTAATTGCTTTTATCATTCTGAACATTTCGGAATACAATTGTCTATATACATACATATGTATATATCTCAATTTCTATCAATAGTTACCAGCAACAGTTATTTGAAACAAAGCTCAAGTGCTCTAACGTGTATAAAAATAATATTTCGGCCATTCCACTTAAGAAGGGCTTGCCATTTTCCTTAGTCTATAATTATGTGTGGTAAGAGAAAAATTTAGAGACTGATGAATTTAAATAAATTCGAATGAGCTAACTTAACCGTCTTGCACTCTGTTTACTTTTCTGCTGATTTTTAAACGTGCAAAATGCAATTATGTATGTATTCCAGAATGTTTTAATATAAACAGCATTATCTACAAAAAACCGTCACATAAATAGCGTATGCAGTTTGAGAAACTGAGCGAAGGAGGGCTTTTGCCTCATTTGTCCTCTCATCTTTACGTGTGTATTGTACGTACACCCATACTAATCGCTTTGACTCTGTCTAATGTAATGGAATTCGTGCGAGAGAATACATTAGATACATTTTCTTTTACATACCATATAACTTTAAATCAGAGAATAGCGGGTCGGTCAGCTACTTTGACTTTGTTGTTATTGTCCCACATACATTTGGTATGTGTGTACATATAAGTAAGCACGGGAATTCCTTGAAATAATGTATTGGGTAATGTTGAAGTGATATTGTGTTTGTTACCAATGCAATAGGGTTGTTTAAAATTGGGTGTTACCACAGCTTTTCAGCGATTCATATGACTAATCCTCGTTAGGAATTTACAGAAGTTTTATCAACTGACTTACGTACTCATACTCATAAATTCAGAGGGAGGTTTTCATATATAATATATACATTCATACGTATGTAAATCGTTACGAATTGGGCCAATCAGGAAAAAGTTTGTGTGCGCATTAAAAGAATTTATTTTTTGTACAACAGGTGCCCATATACAGAAATGCCAAGACGCATGAGCAAGCTTGCATTAAACTAGTGATTTGCTTAAACCTTAATAAAAAATAAGAATTAGTTCCTTATATATCGCACCCTAAATACAAAAGGGTCACAATTCAAAATGTACTTCTGCTCAAATATGAACGAAACGTTATCAATAAAACGGTCCGCGGATGACATATGGCAAAAATAATTTTTTTGTTTTTTGGTAGGACTGTTATAAGCTTACATGCCAAATTTCAACGTGATATGTCAGATAGTTTGTTTTCTGTGCTACTGTAAACAACTCAAGCTCGAGTGTGGAAAATTTTGAGTTGTGACCCTTTTGTATTTAGGGTGCGATATGTATATATTCGTTTATTTTTGTCTCTTTATCACAAACCTGACGCCATAATATAGTCAACAATAACATACAGCCCTATCATAGAATCCGTCGTAGACTGTTTTTCGTAGAAACTAAGAAATTGTAATCATACAATTCGAATAGCTTCGAACGTACATTCGAAATTCGTAGAGTAGCATTCACTGAACATACTCGTAACGTCAAATCTTACAGTTTCGTACAATTTTTCTACGACAACGTTAAAGTAACGGATAAAAATTAGAACGAGTAATAAAAATAAAATTTAAAAGGAAACAAATAAGAAAGCTGTAAAATGTAAGTCTTATATTAACTAAACTATAAACAAAAAGGAATTTTTTAAGTATATGTACTTTTATTTGATTTTCACAGGTACAAAGTTGTAACAACACGGCAGCAGGATGCCACTTTGTTGGAGGTAATAAAGGAGAAGCTAATGATTGCTCAGGCGTTCTCCAAATGCTCAAAGGAAGAGGTAGCCGAGTTTTGGCAAAATGTCGCGATGCAGCTTAACAGTATGGGCCCACCAACCAAAGATGTATCAAGCTGGAAAAAAAATAAAGGGCTGTATATAAGTACATTATCCGTTTCAGGTGTGGTTAGATTTGAAAGCTTATATAACGCGAAAATTGTCCGAAAACAAGAGGGAGCAAACAACAACTGGCGGTGGCCGATATAAGCAGCACCGCTTCAATGAAATGGAAGAAGTAATCAGACTGACCGCTTTGGAGACCAGCACTACCTGCTACTGTCGAAGCAGAGAATAGTGGACCCGATCCGGACGTATCCATGCTGTCGGATAACTGCAGTCCTTCTTTCACGAGACGTGCACCAACTGCCCAAAAGCGAGTCGATAGAAGTGCTGCAGATATTATTAAAGAGCAGCTAGCGCTTGAAAAGGACTTCCAAGCAAAGAGTCTGCAGTATTTTGTACAGCAATCTCGCTTCAACTATGCAGCGAATGTGTTCGGCACTTGAAAATATGTGCGGCCTGCAAGCACCCGACGTGGAAGAAACGCGTAGGCACCATAGAAACATGGAGTGCTTGAATGGGGGCAAAAATCAAATAAAACAACAAATGTTAGAAGTAGAAAATAAGAGCCTTGAAGCGTTGTTAAAAAAAAAATTAATACACATATTTTACTGAAAACCACAAATGTTTTGGGTTAAAATTTATTTTATTTGTCACTAAGAACAAACTTTATACTAATGCTCTATATATAGATTGTCTAATATTTGAAGCTGCATCATTATAAGTGGATGATGACAATTGTTCTTTCTACAATATTTCGAGCCTTTGCGTGTATGTTGTTCTAGTTCAATTCAGGGCTGCCCATTTGAGGTGAACGAAAAGGTGCCATCAGCCAAGATTCCAAGGCGTATCCAGCGTCTCCCGTGCAACAAAGGCAGGCACTTACAATGGTTCGCCCATATCGAGAGGGTTGCTGCATCGCTCAATTTTGAGATTCCGTCTACTTCCTCCATTAACAGAACCGCACATGCACACGAATACATTTTAATATGAAAATTTAGCTAACTTGATAAAAAACTTGAAGATTTGCCAAATTGTCTTCTTTACATTGAAGTGAGCTTTGAAATTACACAAACACCATTGACGCCATACGACCAGATTTATTGGAAAAAGTAGTCAAACATTGTTTATTATTGTATTATCATTGTTTTGTATTATCATTTTAAGTTCTCAAGCTCTTTAAAAGCACCCGATACAAATGATTCCGTAAAAATAGTTATTTCCACTAAATCATTCAGAAAACATAGTTTTTTTTTCTAATATATGGACACATATCAACGGCGCTGTTCTCCCTTCTCTCGGACCTGGATCTAGGCTTCGGGCTTCCCCTGGCGATTTCGACTTCAAATTTATCACTCTTTCCGATTTCAAATCAAAAAATGTAAATTCACGGTTTTAATAATTTAATCATCGTTTGCCATGTGAAGTGGTTTTTTAAAATTATGTTTACAATTTTAAATATCATTGAAGAAGACGGGATTGAAGAGTCTGATTTATTAACTTACTTTCTTTATTTGCAAACCAAGCGGTCGTTCGACGCATGCCATGCTTATCACGAACATTTTTTGTTGGAATATATTCTCCACAGCTCGTTTGGAGATTACCAAAGAAACAATATTTTATGGTTAGCTAGAAGAAAAACGGGTTACAAGTTTTGAATTTACTGTACCTCCCAAGTAAATGTAAATACACATTTTCATCTAATGAGATTCTATTAATAGTTGTCGCCATGACTTTTTTACACAGCACAAAAAATTTGATTTTGTGGTTATGACGTTCTTCCAAATGAGCGATGAATGAAGTCCCTGCGGCAGCCTAGAGTGTTTGTGCAAGTAGTAAGTCGTGAAATTAAGCATCAACCCATTTTTTTATAATGACGATCAACTGTTATGACGGTCAATAGGAAACCTCTGACCATATTTCCGTCATGACAAAGTTTCTCATACAAATAATCTGGGAAAACGCGAATAAAATCCGGGTACACCCCATTTTTATTTAGCTGTCCTTATACGAGTATTCCGCCCGCCTCCTTACACAAACTTAAGAGTTTCACTCGTTTCGGATCTTCACATTTTCTAATTAAGTAAACAGTTTCTCGGCTAATAGGATTCTTTTTATAATAAATACCAGCAAAGTTGATGAATTTAATCGAGTAATCAGGGGAATGACAATCGTACATATGTATGTGTATACACTTACGAGTACAAGTACACTAAGCGATATAGCTACTGCACTGAACAAATTTTTTATTTTTTTTTGTAATACATATTTAAAATAATCTTTTTACCTTGTGGAAAACATATGAATAAAACCTGTTAAAAGATTTATTTCAGCCTCTTATTGTTAAAATTTAATGATTTTCAAGAGCGTTAAAATTAATGTTAAATCTTAAGAAAACAATACAAGGTGAAGTCCAAAATTAACAAGACTGAGCTAAAATAGAAACGACAGGAGCTTTGTTCTGATAACTTCGAGTTTATTTATTCAAAATAGTCCTCTCTGGCCTCGATACACTGTTTTGCGCGACATAAAAAATTTTCGAAAGAGTGTTTCAGATCATTGAGCGGAATGCCCTTCAGGATGTCGGTACAAGCCTTTTGGATGGCCTCTACGGACGCAAAACGTTTTCCTTTCATAGCTAAATCCAATTTTCCAAGTAGGTAGAAGTCACAGGGAGTTATATCAGGCGAATACGGTGAGTGATTGATGGTTAAAATGTGATTTCTAGTAAAAAAAACTAGAGTGGATCGATGAGATGGTGCATTATCATGCAATAAGCGCCAGCTTCCTCTTTCGCGGTATTCAGAGCGAATTCGACAAATGCGATACAACACACGCTTCAAAATGGCAATTTAGAGAATTGCGTTGACGGTTTGGCCCATTGGCACGAAGTCCTTGGGGACAATTCCCTTGGAATCGTAAAAACAAATGGGCATGGACTTGATTTTTGACTTCTCCAAATGCTTTGTTTGGGTGGTGGCTCGCCTGGAGCCTTCCATTCGGCATTTTGACGTTTAGTTTCAGGTTGTATGATGGAAATACTACGTTTCATCACCAGTTACAATGTTGTAAAGGAAGCTCTCGTCTTTTTCTTGCCTCTTTAATGAGGTCTTTGTTGAATTCTGAAGAATTTTTGGACCTGAGTTAACTTTTGCGGAGTGAAACGTGCACAGATGTTCAGTTAAAATGCGATAAATCGATGTTTTGGAGATAATCCATGAATTTCAAGGATGATTTCTGTTCATTTTTGATAAATTTACGAACAATTTCGATGGAGTTTTTCGGTAAATGTTTTGCCGATTTTAAAACAAAATTTGATTTAGATCTTTGTTCGAAACTCATTTAGTACCGATGACACAAACATACTGACACTTTAGACGCAATAACTTCGCTTTCATTGAACCGATTGTTCCCAAGCTTTCACTGGAAGTCAGCTAGGGATGTAACTTCCAACGCACTAACTCATTAAAAAGATGGCGCCATCAAAAACTTTTTTAAGACGCCAGTCTTGTTTATTTTGGACTTCGCCTTGTATAAAATAATATTCAATAACTTGTATTTATTCCGTTATTTATTGTAACAGATACTAGTTGTCGTGGCATCGAATTTACTGATCGAGTGACTGAAGTACACTAAGGTCGATTTTTGCCCACTCTTCTTGAAAAGCTTTTTTAAGGTGCAATAGGCTATTAAAGTAGCGTTCGCCTTTATAAACTTACTTGCTAAAAATGCTCAAGAGGTTCTCCTTTGGTGAGGACTAACTTCAGCACAGTAAAATTTTTGACGGGAAAAACTCCTTTGTATGCTTAGCGCTGGTCCTACTGATACTTCCACATCACCATTGTCTGGCAAATTGAAAAGCTGCCTCCGTCCTGGACAAATGGCACCACCGTAAAAGGCGATTTGCGATGGATAGGTCACACGCTTAGAAAATCACCAGATAGCATCACGAGAATGATATTGGACTGGAACCCGCAAGGGAGCAGAGGTCTCGGTCGGCCAAAGATAGTCGAGAGTAGATGTTGCGCGAATTAGCAGATGCCGACATCACATGGGACGGCGCAGAATCATATTCGATGGAAGAGTCTTTTACGAGCCCTATGCTCTCGAGTGGACTGCAGAAGGATATAAAAAAAAATAAAAATTGTCTGCGTTCATCTTGGGCGAAACGAAACAAAATTGGGGTCTTGCCGCAATAGTGGAAGTTTCGAGAGTGACGCATTTGTCGTGGCGTGTGAATACCCCTCCAACACGTCTGACCACCATCAGGCATAAAGAGATACAATTTTTTTAGCGCTAAAATTTATGAATTGCCATTCATCATCCCAGCACTTATGCTTATCGGCGAATTCGAGTCTAGCTGCTTTGTGGCGTGGTGTGTGCTTCGGTTTAATCTGTCTATTTTGATATTTTAAATTCGCATCTTCACTCAAAATTTGCTGTATTCTTCTCTTCGTAACTTTGAGAGAAAGGTTACATTTAATTTGGTGAGGGCTGATATCGACAACCAACCGTCTTATCTCTCTCTAGCACCTGTCGTCAATTTTAGGCTTTGGATCAGTTTTTTTAATTTTTTCATATCCCTCAGGATTTTTCAAAAAGCTGTGGATGGTATTTTTATTTCTATTTACTTTTGGCGCTATTTTGGGAACTGAGTTGGGTTCCTCTTGGAACGTAATTAGCTGTTACAGTACGGCACCTTTATCAAAGAAGAAATGTGAAATGTACCGAATTTTATATTTGTTGACTTCCATTGTTAGCACCCTGTGACTCGCAACTGAATGGAAGAATTTTTTTAGTGTGAAATGTCACCTTAACAACAAGCATAAACTTCAAATTGTTTGATCGATACTTCACGAGATATCGATCACTACAGCGAAAACAACCGATTTATTAAAAACAAAAATGAAAATTGAAACAAAATATGAAGTTGGTTTTTGTCATGTACATAGCTATTTCGCTTAGTGTAGTAGTGAAGAAGCTATAAAGCCTACAAATATTTGATTTAGAATTGTCTGAATATTTGAGTGCTTTATCATTTTCATTAAAAAGATGCCACATGTAAATTAAACCTCAATTAGTAAATGTCCAATGTCAGCGTCGTTTAATCTTGTCAGTAACCTCAATAAAAAATATGAAGGATGGATGCAATTTATAGGGTGTTTACAGTACTACGAGTACTTACAGCACTTATTGTTCCAATGCAGATAAAAGTAAAAATTAGAGAACGACTGAACTTTCGCTTCGGACTCGGAAAAAGCTGAACTTTAGCTGAACATTTTTCAATTTTTATTCGTTTAGAATTTTTCTTTTGTTTTTATGAATCCATTTCTTATTGCGATCTGTTTTTTAAGTATTTAGCAATATTTTTACTTAAAACTATTTAATAAATTTAGGAAAGAAATATGGAATTTAGAGTAATTTATTTGGATATGAGGTCTTTTGTAGACTTTCTCTCGATTCTGGTGAAGGTTATGGGATTTGCAATTATTTCTGTGGGTATGAGTGCGATTGGAGTCGAATGTTGTGTGATGTGGCATATTTTCTTATTTCTTCAATTATTGTGGATACTGTGATCTGGATCTAGACGGAATTTTCGTTGCAGACATTCAATTGTTGCATTCGCAGTGTGATATGGCGCACCGTCTTGTTGAAACCAGTAAGCGTCTAAACCTTTCTCACGCATTTGCGGGCAGACATAATGAGTCAACATCCATTGATATCGGTTTCCATCGACCGTTTCGTTTTCTCGGTAAAAATATGATGGTTTTGGTACAAATGCCGGCCCAAACAGTTACTTTCCGGCCATGCAATGGCGTTTCATGGATCTCGTGTGGATTCTCAGTTCTCCAAATACGACAATTTGGTATTCACGCTGCCAGAGAGATTAAAATGTGCCTCGTCAGTCATTAAAATTTGACAAAAATTGGGTTCAGTGTCAACCATTCGAGCGACTGTTTGGCCGTATTCACTGACGCCAAAATGCTGAGCGCGACGAAGACACTGCTGGCTCCTGGGCAACGCTCTTCGTCACTGCTTCAACAAGGGGTATGTATATTCAGAAACGCATTATAATGAAGATGGCGCACTCTGTACGTAATAATTTATTTTAGAAAAATTTGAAAACAGCCCTTGGAGTTACATTAAATAACGAATTGGACACTTATTTTAATGAATATCTGTTTATTTTTAATATCAACAAGTTATAGCATTTTTGAATATCAATTGAAATATCAAAAAGTCCACATTTCCTGTTGTTGCTAGTAACTGCTTCTTCAGCGTGTGTGGCTGGTGAGCCATTGTGCAGTTCAGCAGGTCAGTTCTATACCGATAAAAGTTGCCGCTGAAAAAGCCGATAAACTACTGTTTTTACAATAAAATATAGAATTATTCAACTATGAGTATTAAATGAAATATTTCTTTGCTTTTTTATAAAAATTCTGAAAGTCTAGTTTATCATATGGGCCCTGAGATCAAGAGAAGTTCCCCATGCGAAATAACATTGAGCTATGAGTCTGAGTGTGCCCGTAATAGACAACCGCTACAACCTAACCTAACCTACTTGGCCCCTTGAAAATGTTCGATTCGGTTTGGTTCGGCCTTAAAAATCGATGTTCGGTTTTTTTGGAATACTACATATTTATGTACTTAGGCACTTGTATAAGTATTGGGTGTCTTTTTTAGCTGCATGAGAACTGTCGATATCAATAATCATGTTTTGCGTAACGCCAGAACAATACTTCCAAATTGTAGAAATTTACTTTGAAAAAAATAGATCTGTTCGTGAAGTTCATAGAGCACTGGCAGCATCATCAGACCTTATTTCTTTCGTAATGAGGGAAGAATCTGCCCTTGCGATTAATGGTGAACGCTATGGAGCCATGCTGACCGAATTTTCGTTTCCAAAAATTAATCAACTAGACATCTGGTTCCAACAAGATGGCGCAATTTGCCATAAGAAATAAAAAATAAATAGTTGGCGCCTACACTTCTCTTAGTGGTTTGACCGAGAGCCTCTACCTATTTGTCGCGTGCGCCTTGGTATTGTTCCACAAGTGGAAGAACCTACAGTTTTAAGTTGACTCCGAACGGCAAATGGTCTTTAGAGAAGTTTTTCATGGTATACATACATTCGGAGGTTTGCCGTTGTCTGCCGAGAGGCGGCCGCTATTAGAAAAAACTTTTGCTCAAATCTTCATCAGTTTACTGTTTTATGCACGGATATCCCAACCTATGCACTCTCGAATGATGGTCACGCACCACGCCGCCATACAGCGCGCTTTACAATCGATTTATTGCAATATTCAAGTCACCATTGAGGCCATACGACCAGATTTATTGAAAAAAGTAGTCGACAATTGGTTTTCACCATGCCTAACGTATGTCGCAGAAGCTTGGACGATGACAATCTCCGATGAGGCGTCATTAGGAGTGTTTGAGAGGAATATTCTGCGGAAGATTTTTGAACCTTTGTACGTTGGCGACGCCGAATAACGCAGGCGATGGAATAATGAGCTGTATGAGCTTTACGACGACATAGACATAACGCAGCGAATAAAGATCCAGCGGCTACACACGCCCCGGCTTTGAAAGTATTCGATGCGGTATCAGCTGGTGGTAGTAGAAGAACAGGAAGGCCTCCTTTACGTTGGAAAGATCAGGTAGAAAAGAGCTTGGCTTCGCTTGGTGTGCTCAACTGGCGCCGGTTAGTGCGAGAAAGAAAGAACTGGCGCGCTTTGTTAAACTCGGCCAAAATCGTGTAAGCGGTGATCGCGCCAATGAAGAAGAAGAAGTCAGCTATTGGATTAATCGAATGGACCATGTAACTCGTAGCCACGGTAGACGTGTGCCGGAAATTATATTCCAATTATAATTCCATGAAATTATCTACCAGATTATAATCCGAAAATTCATTCCAGCAATATTTCTCTGAGCTCCTATCACACATTTTGTCTGAGAAGTTCAGCCTAAATATGCAAAATGTGCATGAGCCAAGCCAATATCTGTATGTAGGAATGTACGTATGTATATATGTAGAATCGATGAATTAATTAATACATCAATATTTTTCATAGCAATGACCAGCCAAGCACACTACTTACATTTATTTATGTCAAAGGGCCACCTATCCAATTTAAAACATGCCCAAATTATTTTAACACTGAGCAGACCCATTATATATTTTCCATGCATTTATGCTTACAACAAAACTCATAATTCCTAAAATAAATTCGTAAAAGTAAAAAGTGATATAATAAGGCAAAAACCAAGTACATTTATACACTCTCGGGAACTCTGTGAGAACTTGTCATCTGTGTTGCCGCAACTTGATCGGTAAAGGAAGTTCAAAGTGCAACTCACGGTGAATCTGCCACTTCAGCGTCATTCGTGCAGCACGAACAGCCTGTGAGACTTTTATGTGATAGAATCCATTTACTTCGCAATATTAAGTAATGTTATAAGCAAATTTATTAGTTGTCACAAAAGTTTGTTTTTTGTTCTTACCCCTTTTATTAATGTTTTGAAAGTTTTTTAGTTGCGTGCCGCGTGAATATTTGAGCGTTTATTGGAATTATCAACGAAAATAGCTGACCCCGACTTGCACAATGTGATATTCAAGGGGATTCTTATGAAGAATTGTACACATATGTGTGTATGTATATGTACATATTTTTTTAATGCATAGTACACATGCAGGTATGTACATATGTATGTACACATAATACGTAGATTAAATTATTATCACACTCAGAAAAATGCAAAGATGACGTTGCTGTCTATGTCTGTGCCCTGGACAAAATTAAGTTTCAAGCAAAATATCACACTCTGCTCGCATTTCACGTGAAATTAGCTGTCCAAATCTATATAAAATTCTTGGCCGTGAAATATGCGTGGGATTTCACAATAATTTCAGGACAAAGTGGTACTCTGTTAAGCCTGTGAAAAAACTTGCAGCATGTTGCTAACATGATGCTAGCAACACTTTTCCAACATTGTTTTGCATTGCATTTGTTATTTAAAATTTCGGGAAAAGTGACAGGTTACAGTAATTAAATTAAATAGTTAATTCTTGAAGCACCTGTATCAGCTCCTTAATACACCGTGATGTGCTCTTGGAAAAGCTAGTTTTTATTTTAGAGCAAATTCTAAAAAACAAGTACTCAAAAGCATTGAAATGAAAACGTTTGCTAAAAAAGTTTGCAGGCAATACTGTTTTTGTAATGCAACAAAACGTGGTTAAAAGAGGGTGTTAAGTTTCCTCATGTGCCAAAAGACAAAATGAAAATAAAAGGTTGAGCAAAATCATGCGGTCCTTCATTAAAACCAGGCAAAAAAGTTTGCGTGTATCACTTTTCGGCAACAGATTTCAAGATCGGGTCAGATTGGAAGATGGCGGAGTTGTTTAGTAATTCTTTTCTGATACCTATCGAAATTTTGCATTGCTGGAATGAGTTCAAGACGGTCCATCCTTTTTTTATTTTTTTTTTTTTTTTTTTTTTTTTTTGTCGGGACAACTAGCAAGTGCAGCACTCAGACATTAATTGAGTCCATTGTACTACACTTGGATTCCCTTTTAATTTTCTTTAAATCTACCCGATCTCCGAAGAAATCTGAGTAGATCTTGTGGTGCCAAGGAGCCAAGATGGTCGCTTCTTAACACATCAGTGCCAAAGACCTCAAACCTGATTCGGGCGAAGGCGGGGCAGACACACAGGAAGTGATCCGCCGTCTCATCCTCCTCTTCACAAGCTGGGCAGAGTACACTGTCTGAGATGCCCAACCTTTCCATGTGCTTTGCCCACAGAAAGTGGCCCGTCATTAGTCCAACCAGCCGTCTGCACTCCCCTCTGCCTAATGACAGAAGGGTTTGCGACAGTCGATCGGACATGACAGGTAACATCAGTTTTGTCCATCTGCAGCCTCTCTCAGCCTGCCAAGCTCGCTTGTGGGTAGTAGTTACCCATTTGCTAACCGTGGCCGTGATGGCCGCAGAGGGGAGTGGCAAAGCGGGCTCTGGGCCAAAGAAGTTGGCTTCAGAGCCCATCTTAGCTAAGGAGTCAGAGGTCTCGTTACCCGCGATACCCACGTGTCCCGGGACCCATGTTAGCATCAGGCTGTTATGTCTGCCGACATAGTTCAGCCTGGATTTACAGGACTTCACTACCCCTGATGTGGTTTGAGGGCTGTCTAAGGCCATAAGCGCAGCTTGGCTGTCGCTGCAGACACATATAGATCTGCCTCTCCATCGTTTTTCCAACAAAGTTCAT